>KQ986574.1:45117-59721 GCA_001598015.1 Dorcoceras hygrometricum
CGTCGCACCAACTTATCCAAACGACGTCGCATACTACCAGCAGCTGGGTATCCAGTCGCAAGACAAAACAACGCACAACGCTTCCCTCGTCTGGTACCAGTTGCAACTTCAAAACGCAGCGTCGCAACTTACTCAAACGACGTCGCTCCACTGACGTCACTACCCAGTCGCAACATAACAACACAACCAGACGCAAGCACAGGAACTGTTTTCGCCACCGACCAGCTTTTGCCTCAAAGCTCAAACACACGAAAACATCCAGAATTGTTATAAACATAACTTTCGACCTGAAAATGCAACTCAAACCTCGAAACAGCGATTCTAAACCACAAAAATCTCTAAAAACCGATTAATTTCAACAATTAATCCTTAATACAAAATCAGGTCTCACACTGTCTCTCACCAACTTCTTCCCAAAAAATCGGTGATCTACACTTGCGACCATATAAATCTTCAAACGGAGCCATTCCAATAGTCACTTGGTAGCTGTTGTTGTAAGAAAACTCAACTAAGGACAAAGAATCCTGCCAGCCGCCACTGAAATCCATCACAATTGCACGCAGCATATCCTATAAAGTCTGAATGGTCCTCTCAGATTGGCCATCTGTCTGGGGGTGGTACGCCGTACTCATAGCTAATCTCGAACCCATTGCTGCTTGCAAACTCTTCCAAAATCGAGAGGTGAATCTCAGATCTCTATCTGACACTATCGAAGCAGGCACTCCATGCAATCTAACCACATGGTCGACATACAACTTTGTCATTTTCTTCATCCAGCACCTCACATCATAGGGAATGAAATGAGCTAACTTAGAGATTCTATCAATCACAACCTAAATCGCATTCATCCCATACTCGATCGAGGCAAATGAGTCACAAAATCCATCGTGATGTGCTCCCAATTCCATTGAGGCACTTATAAACTCCGCAACAATCCACCAGGTCTCATTCTCTGCCTTGACCCGCTGGCAATTCAAACATCGAGCAAAAAAAGCTGAAATGTCGCTCTTCATCCCTTCCCACCAGTAGTGAGACTTCAAATCATGGTACATCTTCTTCTCCCCCGGACGTACGCTGCAATGCGCTTCATAAAAGATAGTCTCTTTCAAATCAATCAAGTTCGGAACCACTAATCTACCACGAAATCTCAGACACCCATCAGAAGCAATAGAAAAATCTTCAGACTGACCACTCTGGGCCTTAATTCTCAACTCATCGATATACGGATCAGTCCTCTACGCCTCTCTGATGTAAATCACAATCTGTTGTTCAACCTGAATCAAAGAAACTATGAAGTACTGATCATTCAGCTGGAATCGCCAATCAGAAGTACTCAACTGCTCGTGGACTATCGAGATACTCAAGGATGTTAGCATCACAGGCTGGGCTTTCCTACTCAAAGTATCGGCTACCAAGTTCATCAGCCTAGGTTGATACTGAATCTCACAATAAAAATCCTTAAGCAACTCCATCAAACGACGTTGCCTCATATTCAAATTTGACTGGGTGAAGATATACTTCAAACTCTTGTGGTCGGTGTACACCACAAACTCCTCACCATACAGATAGTGTCGCCATATCTTCAAGGAAAACACAATCGCAGCAAACTCTAGATCATGAACGGGGTATCTTGTCTCATGAGGCTTCAACTGTCGAGACGCATACACAATCACGTACCCGTTATGCATCAAAACACATACTAAACCACTCAGAGAAGCATCGAAGCACACCACAAAACCTCCAGAACCCGAAGGCAAGGCCAAATCAGGAGCTGTAGTCAAATTCTCCTTCAGCATCTGAAAACTCGACTCACACTCATCAGTCCAAACAAACTTTCTATCCTTCTGGGTCAACTGAGTCATCGGCCTGGCTATCGAAGAGAACTTCTCAATAAAACGCCTATAATAGCCAGCCAATCCCAAGAAACTACGGATCTCGAAAAACATTCCTAGGTCTTTCCCAGTTAAGAACTGCTTCGACCTTACTAGGATCCACATAAATTCCTTGCGCTGAAATCACATGACCCAAGAAGATAAATCTGTCCAGCCAGAATTCACACTTGCTGAACTTGGCATACAATTGTGAGTCTCTCAGTCTCTGCAACACTAGCCTCAAGTGCTCTTTATGCTCTCTGAAACTCCTCGAATACACCAATATGTCATCTATGAAGACAATCACGAATCGATCGATGTACTCGCTAAAGACGCGATTCATCAAATCCATGAACACAGCAGGAGCATTCATCAATCCAAACGGCATCACAAGAAACTCATAATGCCCGTATCTCATTCGGAAGATGTCTTCGCTACATCAACGTCTCAAATCCACAACTGGTGATAGCCAGAGCGCAAATCAATCTTCGAGTACACGGAAGATCCTTGCAACTGATCGAACAAGTCCTCAATCCTCGGCAAAGGATACTTGTTCTTCATTGTCGCTTTGTTCAACTGCCGAAAATCAACGCACATTCTCATAGATCCATCTTTCTCTTCACAAACAGAATCGGAGCTCCCCAAGGCGACATACTCGGTCTAATGAAGCCTTTATCAAGAAGATCTCTCAACTGATCCTTGAGTTCTTTCAACTCTGCTGGCGCCAACCGATACGGAACTCTAGAAACTTGGGGCTTTCGAGTTTCTTTTCGAAACTCTGCTGGCGCCAACCGATCGGGAAACTCTAGAAAACTTTGGGGGCTTTTACCAGGCACCAACTCGATACTGAAAATCAATCTCGTGCCTCGAAGGGAATCCAGGAATCTTATCTGGAAACACATCTGGGAACTCTCGAGCAATCAGAACATCGCTCAACTCCACTCTCGACTCATGAGAAACATCTAGGGCATAGATCATGAACCCTGAATTATCTAGCGACAACAAACTAAACATCTCCATGGCTGACACCATAGGAATCCTAGGTCATGAATTAGCACCGTAGAACTCCCATTTCTCTCCAGATCGAGGCCTAAACCTCACCACACCATGGAAACAATCAACGGTCGCTCTATTCTCAGTCAGCACATCCATACCCAAAATGCAATCAAAATCTCGAATTCCCAAAACAATCAGATGGGTCATCAAAACATGCTTATCAAATCTAATCAGGCAATCCAACACCACCTCTCGGGAAAATAGACTCACACCAGCAGGGGTGGACACGGAGACATCACACAGTGGGGAAGAACTCAACCCACGCTCATACACAAAAAACTCAGAAATGAAGGAGTGTGATGCTCCAGTGTCAATCAAAAATCGTGCAGGAAAAATAAAGATAAATCATGTACCTTGAATCACTCCCGTAGGTATCTCATCAGCCTGCTCTCTCATCAAGGCATTCTCCTGAGCCTGCTGCGGTCCCGAAAACTGAGGTCTCAAAGGTACTCCAAACCTAGAAGGCTCACGAGGTTGGAATCCAGAACGTTGGGATGGAACAAAAGGCTGCTGTCGCTGCGAAGAACCACTAGCGGAACCTTGCTGTGACTGACTCAAAGACTGCCCTCCCATCAAAGGACACGCTCTAGAAAAATGTCCCGATTGTCCACAAAGTTGACAAAGACCTCGAACTCCACGACACTGCGAAGTCTCATACTTCCCTCCGCACTGTCCACAAAACGCACCACCAGAACTACTGAGTACCAACATCTGAATGCTCGCTATAACCCCGCGCAAGAACGCTGCTGGCCTTGCTTCTCCCAGCGATGAACCTCAAATCTGAATTTCTACTGGAATTTCCCAATAGGGAAATGCAACTGCTGGACTCCAAATTCGACGCAGATCTCACTCGATCATCAACCTCTCACTGTTGATCACTCTACGTCTAAATCTGAGCTCCCAGAAATCATAGTTTCCGTGACAAATCTTAATCCAAAAGCCGATTAGCCATTAAATCATACTTAACAGATTTCTAGTCCTCACATCTACAGCCTGCCGTTCAGCGTCGTTCAGCTTAAGACAAGTAGTTTCTGTTCTTTGACGTTCCATGAAAACATAATATGTTCCTTTCAGCTTGCATGCCTGTGTTTCACAGATTTCTCCAGAGTTTATGGTTTCTCTGCTACATTATGGTTTTCTAAAACGTATGTGGGTTCACAGAAGTGTTCTGCTCTTTTAAAGTGACCGAAAGGTTGGTATTTTGAAATAAGATGTTAGTTTTCCTTTCAAAACTGCTGGGATGTACAAAGAAAGTTTCAAGTATAGTTCTCTGATGTTCTAGTGAAAACGCTATACTGAAAAAACTAAAGATGCGATTCTGAACTGATAATTGAAGTTGGTCTAGTTAGAACTCTGTTCTGACATGATAAGCTTTACTAATCTACTTGAAATTCTCCCAGCTGGATTCAGTATGATGTTGCTGTTCTAGTCTAGTATGATTCGAGGTTCTGAGTTGATACGTAGAGCTGGTCTAGTTGGAGCGCTGTTCTGGAGTCTGATAAGCTTACCTAGTAGGTTCAAACTTCTCCAAGCTGTCATCAATACTCGTTCTGGATGACTAAGGATTAGGTTCTGAGCTGATGGGCAAGCTGGTCTAATTGGAACGCTGCTCAGACCTGATAAGCTTAGCTAATTGGTTCGAACTTCTTCAATCTATTCCGGTACTTGTGCTGGATATTTATGGATGACGTTCTGAGCGGATAGGTAGAGCTGGTCTAGCTAGAGTTCTGTTCCAGCCGGATAAGCTTGGATAATCTGTTCGAACTTCTCCAAGCTGTTTTTCAGTATCTTGTTGATATTCTAACCTCGCATGATTCATTCGATCATTTCTGAACTGGTTTCATTGATCAGCCTGCTTCTGAGCTGGTTTCATCATTAAGATTGTCTCCGAGATGGATCCCTTGTTCAGTCTTCTCATGAGTTGGTTTTATTGTCCAGTCCGATCGTGATCTGATTTTATTAGTTGTGTTGAATTTCCCAAGCTTTTTTTCTTCTCCGGGATGGTTTTCACGTTCGTAAGCTATTTTTCATCACCCAAAGCTGTCTTATGCTCGTAAGCTGTTTTCTTCCCCGAGCTGGTTTTCATGCTCATAAGCTATTTATTTCCTTGAGCTTCTCTACGCTCGTAATCCGTTTTCTTCACTTAGAGTTGTGCTACGCTTGCGACATATTTTTCCTCCCTAAGATGCTCTAAGCTTGCGACCTGTATAGATTACCCTAATCTGAGTGACAAAACAGTCTAGAGTTCATTTTATATTCTGAACCAGTACGCTTGCATGATTCTCCACTCCGAGCTGGTCCAGATTAGGATTATTATGGACCGATACTGTAAGTTCAAGTCTAGTGATTCTTTCCTTCAGCTTCCATTCAAAGGTATAACACTAATCTGTCCTAAGTTATACCAGTTTCAAGACATAGTTCTTCAGCTGAGAGCTCGGCTATCCGTTCTCGTTCCTGTAACCTGAGCAGAGAAACGTTTTAAAGGAAGTAGTTTCAAATATTTAATGATTTATGGCAAAGATAACAGACGTTCAGTACAGGTAGGGTGAGGACGCTGGTTGACGGATCGGTGTGCCCCTCCATAGGAAGGACAAGGATCTTAGTTGACGAACTAAATACCCCCTTAATCAGTGGAAGGGACCAAGATTATGGTTGACAAACTATAATCCCTTCTCAGCATAGTTTGGGATTTATTTTACCCAGAACCTGTATACAGATTAGCTTGATCAAGAAAACTGACGCAATGAGAGCTTCGGTGCCATAACTCGTAAGAAAATAAGAACAGGATTGTTTACAACCTCATGACTGAGTCAAGTTTATGCTAAGCTTACTTACTTTATTACCAGTAATGTTTCAAATGATTTTTAAGTATGCTTAAGCATGTTCTGTTATGATTTCTCAGTTACAGTGCTAGCAGCATATGAGCTATTCAGTTTTCAGTTCTTTCAACTTTCAGCTTTTAGTTTACAGTTTGAAATTATTTTCTATGCCCGTACTGCATGCTTTTGCTTCTCCAGAATTACTTGCTGACTAGCTTTCTTGGGTACAAGTAAGGATGTTCAGCGACAGCTGGAAGACATGAGCTGAATCTGGACGGAGAGGTGTTTTATCGTTGAGCCAGCGTTTCCCTGCTGTATACCGTAGTTCCTTTTGTGAATGATTTGTATTAGACATATCATTTTGAATTGTTCTTAACTGATTTATGAATGGTTTGTATCAAATTTTATCTATATTATTTTCGCACTCCGATCTATTTCGCTCAGAGCTATTCCAGCCACAAGATGTTTTATGCTTCGATCTATTTTGCTCTAAACTGTTTTAGTCCGCAAGCTGTTTGCATCGAATGACACCCTTATGATTATTGTGTTTCTCAGCCTAAATAAGATCAGCTTACGTAATTTATCATCAATTATTACCATCGCTATCCCTGATGTGTTTGTTCATACGTAAGCTGAATCTTGTCGTTTGTTGCAAAACCGCCCCTGAATTGTATATCCTTTTCAAAATCCAAAATTTGATAAAGTTGTACTCTTTCCTTCGTACTTTAGAGAATTGTTTTGCACTGTTTGCATTATTGTATGCGTTGAAGGTTTGAAAATGTTTTCTTTAAAAGTTCTTCAAACACAATTGAGTTTAAGATGCTTTATTTGAAGTTTTGATTCAGAAAATTTAGTTAGAAAATGTTTGATGATGTTAGTCCAGTTTCTTCCTAAGTTTCTGGTATATTCCTCAAGCACTTCACAAGAAGCTTACGTGGGTTACAAGTAGCTTAACTTTTCTTTTTTAATGGATATTTCCTAAGATATTTTCGATTTGTTCAGACTAAGGAAATCTTCCAAGCTGATAGTTGTAATTGAGTTAAGTTCATGACCTTCTTATTTTTCCTGAGCTGGTTTTAAGTCACGATCTGGTTTTCCATCTCACTTGCAATCTGATATAGTGTACATCTAGCTTGCGATCTAATTTCATTGATCAGCTCGCTCGCGATCTGTTTTTTTTTTGCCTGGTATGGGTTGACTTTATTTGACCAAATAGCCCAGAGCTGGTTTTCTACTCTGGACCAGTACGCTCGTGTGTTGATCATACTCCGAGCTGATCCAGCTCAGGTCCATTCTGGACTGACACAGTAACTTCAAGTTTAATTCTTCTTTTCTTTAGTTTTCATTCAAATGTATTACATCAATCTATTCGTAGTTATACCCTTTGCAAGAGATAGTTCATCAGCTCAGAGCTCTGCTGCTCTTTATTCGTTTCTGTAGCCCGAGCTGATTCCAGTTTTCTTTTTAAATTGAATTCCAATGAACTCCCAAAATCTTCTGAACATCAAAAGAGATTTTGAGAATAGCAGTTGAAAGAAAGTTTTACAGAAAGATTTAAAGGAAGTAAAATTTCAAATTTAAAGTGATTTATGGAAAAGATAACAGACGGTCATCTTAGGAAGGGTGAGGGCGCTGGTTGACGAACCGGTGTGTCCCTTCACATTGGATGGGACAGGGCTTTATGGTTGACAAACTATTTACCCCTTCACAACATAGTTGGGATTTATTCCCCAGTTCCTGATTTCAAATGATAGTTTGCTCAAACGACCTTGAACTATGTACAAGTATCCAAGCCATAATTCAATAGAAAATAAGAACAGAGCACAGGGTGGTTCATAACCATAGTTCAAAGAAATATTTATGTTGCTTCCTTTTAAAGATCAATACATGTTTTCAATATGTTTCAAACATTTGTAGTTATGCTTTCGCAAGTTTCAGTTTTCCAGATTACAGTCTTCTGCTTATCAACTTTTAAGTTCTATCCGCTTATGAGTTTTCTAATATAATAACAGTTATTGTTATGCCTGTATTTCCTACCTTTTTTTATTCCAAATTTACTTGTTGAGCCCTAGGTTTTCTAATTTTCTTAAGTGCAGGTGATGAGAATTAAGCGGAGCTGGATAGTGCGAGCTGGATCAGATCAGGGGTGTTTATCATGGACATTCACTTCTGTTTTGTTTTCAGTTTTCATTCTTTTTGTTGTATAGAAATTATGATACAGCTTTTGAACATTTCAGATTACTCCCTCGCTTATTCAATGTAATCTGAATGGATTTGTATCTTTGGTTATAAATAAAGTTCCTCAGTTAAGTAATTTTGTGACAAGAGTTACAGTCTGTTTTTATGTATCATGCGATCTAAAATTTTCATAAAGTTGCAAATTATTGTAGAATACGATATCATCTTTCAGTTTGCACCTTCCCAGTTTATTTAGTTAAAATATGTGGCTCGGGGTTTTACCATTGGTATCAGAGCATGGTCCTTGAGAAAAATACTTCTTCCAGTCCGAGACAGTTATCACCAATCGCTTCTGTTATCCTGTGCCTTTTATTTTCATGTTATAGAATATAATATCCTCTCATAATAATCTTGTGATGGATTTGGGCTACGAATACATATAAATGTCAGGAAGGTAGAGGAGGAAAAGACAATATAGAAGGAGAGGGTGAAACAGTTGGAAATAATCCTATTTTAGCCAGCATGGCCCAGCTGCTGGAATGCCTGGTTGATCAATCTAGTCTAGGGAATGGTCAATCAACTGGACGACTGGTTAGTTGTAAGGATCCACAGGAACGGTTCAGACAACAATGTCCCCAAGAGTTTTCTGGTACAACAAATCCACTTAAGCTGAAACCTGTATAAAATCTATGGAAGTCATATTTGACTATTTACACATATCTGATCAGGAGAGACCTTCGTGTGCTATTTATTTGCTTAGGGGAGACGTCATGATATGGTGGGAGTGGGCCAATCTGACTGTAGATTTGGCTATGCTCACTCCACAAGAGTTTAAAAGGGTGTTCTAGGATCAATACTTCACAGTGGATGTGAGAGTGAGCTGAAGAGAGAATTTTTAACTCTTAAACAGGGGGTATGCCTGTGCTGGATTATATCCTCAAATTTGAGAGAGGATGTTACTTTGTTCCTCTAACAGGTAGGGATGTGGAGGAGAAGCTCCGTCATTTCGTTGATGGATTGAGGCCAACGTTGAAACATGACGTTAGGCTTGCTGAACCAACTGATTATAGGGCAGCAGTAAACAAAGACCAGCGATCTGAACAAGATTGGAAGGAGACTGACGAAGAACGTCAATCGAAACGTTGGAAGGAGATTGACGAAGAACGTCAAGCCTTTCAAAATAAGGATCGGAGACAATCCAAGAGACCCAATAACAACCAGCAGATGTCTTAGGGATAAAGACCCCTTCAAGCCCAACCGATCAACGTAGTTCCCAAGATAGATAATAGGCCAGTTTGTCCAAACTGTCAAAGAATCATGCTGGTCAGTGTCGAGCTGGTCAAGGCGTGTTGAAACGCCCTCCCTCTCATTTTATAATAAATTAAATGCGGAAATATTATTATTTTTAAATATTAAACTAGTAAAACTTTTAAACTAATATAATCATGTAAAATTTATAAAAATTCAAACTTACTGATATATGTTGTAAATAATATTTGAAAGATTCAAAATTTTCAACAATCATATAATTCACCAACTCAATCTAAAAAACATAACTCAAAAAAAAAATCTCTTCACCAAATAATGTATTTCAAACTCATGCATTAATAAAAGATTCCTTCAAATTATTCGTGAACAACGCGAGGTCGCTGGGTCGGTTGCCTAATTGGACTGCCGGCCGCTCAAGAGTCTTGTCCCTCGATCTTAGCCTCATCTGCACAAATCAAGCATAGTGTCTAAAAACTGAACAAGTACAAAACTTAGAAATGACGAATACTAAATAACACACGCACATGAAATTAAAATATTACTACTCAAAATAATTTTCTCAACTTAAGAAAAATGCATAAAACATTATATTCACCAAAATATAAAAAACTAGACATGCATAAAAGTAAACTTTGTAAACATTTTCCTCGTGAATTCAGTTTCTCGACTGTGGTCCCTCAACCTCAAGTCGCTTGATCAAGCTATAAAAATACCATGATACCAGGTTAGAAAGGCACTCCAGTACTCAACTGAAACCTAGACCCATCAGTTGGAATGACACTCCAGTACTTATCTAAAGCCCAGACCTGTCAGTTGAAAGCCACTCCAGTACTTATCTGAAGCCCAGACCTTTCATTTTGATATGGCAATTGGAACGTCTTTCGGACCATACCCGCCATAGAAAAACCACAATCAAGTCCCGTCATTCAAATTTTTTTTTCTTCTCATTATAGCCTCATAATAAATCTCAAATCCTCAAATTTCCTTCCTAACTTCATAAACTTTCTGCTAATAATATTCCTCATAAAATTCAAGCAATGACAGTTTAAAAATAACACATTCTAAAAATATTATGTTCTAGGCATTAATTTATCATGAAAATTTCCAAAATTATCATAAATCAAATAAATTCTAAAAATGGGGAAAATATCTTAAAATATATTTAAAACGTCAAATAAAGTCATCCAAGAACTTTGGCAGCCCCTAAGACTCGAAATCTCAATTTTTACAAAAATGACCCCACGAGGCTCACTTCGAGCGACAAAACGGTAAAAATCATAACAAATCAATTTCTCAACCAAGTCACTCCCTGTTTTGACCAAAGTCACCTAAATCAAATGACTAGCCACTGAAACAAACTAGACTAAAAATGTGAGGAATCAGATTTTAGATTAGTGTTCTAGATACGTCGTCGTTTGAATTGTTTAGCGTGACCAGACTTTGTTTTGATCAGCTGTTGGCAGCGAGGATGATGTATCCCTGATGCGACGTCATTTTGTGTAGTTACGTTTTGAGCTAATAAGCGTATTTTAGCTGTTGGTTGTTTTGGTAGGAATCTGTCGTCAACTGTTGTAGCGCTGCGGCGTCGTTTTGATGTTCCTTTGTGAATGCAATGTCTGATGGTTGCTGCTGGTTTCGTTGAGAGGAAAAGCTGGTTTCTGTTGTAGGATTCCTACTGTAGCGACGTCTGATAGATTAAATCAGCAGCTGTTGTATGGAGTTATATAGACAAGTGTTGATCGACACTTAGAATTATTTAGAGCCCGATATTTCTCATCTCCATCTTCAAACCCTCGTTTTAGCTACTGTTCACCCAACGTTTCTTCCCTAGATTTCCGTCGATTCCAGCCTTTGTTTTTGATGATTTTGGTGGCTCTGGATTCCTTGTGAGTTGATCTGTCGATTTCTACTCATTAGACGACTTGAGTAAGAGAGCGTGAAGCTGCTGGTGTATGGGGATTCCTGGAGAAATCTGATTGAGCGTTCTTTTATTGTTGTATGCTTCTGGATTTTCAGTTCCAGGGAGTCTCTGCCGTGTTTTCCGAGCCAGGAGGGATCTGGTTGCCTAGGCCGTGACCTGCAGTGACTTGTGAGAACTCTGTTAAGGTATTTGAGGCATGAAGGTAGTAATTGAGCAGATTTTAACAGCTTTGAGCGTGGACATGGCCGTGATTGATGTTATGAAATCTGCTGATGTGATTCCGTGCCTTTACGCGATGAATTTTGTTGAATTTTTTGAGTTGTACATTCTGTTGTCACGTATTGAATTGTATGCATTGTGAATTGAATATTGATTGGCATACATGCGTACATCTTGAGCCTGATTGACAGATTGATTGATAGCCACGTTGTGACTGGCCGATAGATGTATCGTGCCTAAAAAGTCCAACGCTATCATCAGAGTGGTGACTACCGGATTCGAGTGTCTACCACCGAGCTGTGATGGGCTGACGGGATCTGAAGATCACGGACCGATGATTTTCTCGGTTGATACACCATGCGGGTATAGAGGCTGATTGTGATGATTTTCCAGTTGATACACTGGTCTAGCTATCCGATCCTTGATAGCCCTCATGCATTTCATGGAATTGATTATAGCATGTTGCATGATTAGCTGTTTTTATAGCTCTTCGTACTGAGGCTTGACCTCGTATTTCTTTTCCTGCTTTTGTATTGTTTGGGTCTGTGTTACCCATTTGCAGGATCTTCATGTAACCAAGCTGGACTGAGTGGAGTGCCAGCTGGTCGATCCCCGTTTCCTTGAGTCCCATTTTATTTTATGATATGTATTGAACCGGGGGATGCCCCGTGTTTTATTGTATTTAGGATCTGTATTTGATTTGAGATTTGATATTACCTGTTTTATATGAGTTTGAGTCAACTCGTATTTTTATTATGAATATTTTGAATGATGGTTTTGAGTTCAGGCACAAATGATTTCGAAAAATTTTTAAGCCCGATTTTACGCTTCCGTGATTATGTGTTTAATTGTGCTATAATCTTTGTTTATTAGCACGGTGCCGGAAATTTTTGGTATCAGAGATTAAACTGATTAGCTGTTTTTATAGCTCTTCGTACTGAGGCTTGACCTCGTATTTCTTTTCCTGCTTTTGTATTGTTTGGGTCTGTGTTACCCATTTGCAGGATCTTCATGTAACCAAGCTGGACTGAGTGGAGTGCCAGCTGGTCGATCCCCGTTTCCTTGAGTCCCATTTTATTTTATGATATGTATTGAACCGGGGGATGCCCCGTGTTTTATTGTATTTAGGATCTGTATTTGATTTGAGATTTGATATTACCTGTTTTATATGAGTTTGAGTCAACTCGTATTTTTATTATGAATATTTTGAATGTATGGTTTTGAGTTCAGGCACAAATGATTTCGAAAAATTTTTAAGCCCGATTTTACGCTTCCGTGATTATGTGTTTAATTGTGCTATAATCTTTGTTTATTAGCACGGTGCCGGAAATTTTTGGTATCAGAGATTAAACTGGGATAAGCTCGATTTCCTTTGATCACACTCGAGTCTAGGCACTGAGTTTTGATTGATTTTGAGTGACTCTGTTATTTATGTGATCTTTTATCTGTTTATGTGATATATCTGCTGTGAGATCTTACCTCTAGACTTGTGTAGATTCCGCCGAGGAGAGGAAGAGCTAGGGCGACTAGACGTACCAAGGAGGAGTCTAGGGCAGGTAGCGATGATTATGTTCATCAGGTTGAGAACGTTATTATACAGATAGGCGAGATGGATTTGGTTTTAGCTTGGTTTCCGCGGACGAACCCTCCGACGTTTTCTGCTGCCGAGGGTGGTGCGATGGCTGAGGCTTGGTTAGTTCAAATGGAGGATTTGTTCGATACTCTGGATTACTCTCCTGAGAAGAGAATGAAGCTGGAGGTGTTGCAGCTGAGAGACAATGTGCGGCGCTGGTGGAGAGGTACTTATCGTATCCTTCGCGATAGTGGGGCTGTGATCACTTGGGAGAGCTTCTGTGAGGCGTTTCGACAGGAGTATATCCCGGAGTCCTTCTATAACAGTCTCGATCGGGAGTTCGACAACCTGAAGCAGGGTAACATGCGAGTGGCTGAGTATGCCCGACAGTTTTCTGCTATTTTCATCTATGTACCACACGTAGCCAACCAGGAAAGGATGAATAGGAACAAATTTCTGAAAGGCTTGAGGCCTGATCTATATCGGATGGTTTTGTCTTGTTCACCATCGACCTATATCGAGGCAGTGAACCGAGCAGTGGATATTGAGGAGAGTCTGCTGGAGGAGGGGGCTCCGACTCAGCCGACTATTGAACGCACCTTTCAGCCTGTTCAGGATGCGTCGCAATCTTTCTATTCTCCTCAGGGGTCGCAGCAGCAAACGAATCGCCAAAAGTTTCGACCTCGAGGGAAATAGTTCAAGAAGAAGGCGAATTCGAGTTCCTTTGGTTCGGAGAGTTCTAGTTCGGGCAGTGATTCTGGAAGTGGTTCAGGCAGCATGTCTTGTGGTGTGAGGATTGAGAATTTAGATTAGTGATTAATTGATTTGATTTGGGATTAATCACGTAAATTTTGAGGTTTCTGCTGATTTTGAACGTTGCGTTAATTTTTGGAAATTCAGTCGTAGCGAGTTTTTGGAGCAAAATGTCAGCAGCAGGTTACTGTAGCTCTTGCTGGTGAATTTTGAATAAGCAGAGATGACGTCAGCGTGACGCAATAAGAGCTGATGGTTTAGTTTCGAGTTTGAAGTCGCTGCTGGCAGATGTTGCATTTAGCGTGAGATTGAACGAGGAAGCGACACGTGTTAGTCAACATTTTGGAGTGTTGACTATTGGATTCAGCAGTTGCGCTTGTGTGGAGCGATCAGCTGATGGTTTGAGGAATCAGTCGCAAGAGCTGTTAATAGATATGATGATGTAGGCGTGACGTATTCCTTGCTGTTGGTAGTAGATTGTGTTGTGATGGTTGCTGCTGACCAGCAGGCGCGCAAATACTATAATGTTGAGAAGCGGCGTCGTTTGAATTAGTTGAAACGCTGCGTTTTGAGCTTTTCGTTTGAGAGATCAGCTGTTGGTAGAAATTTTTACGTAACTAAAGTGACGTCGTTTGGATTAGTAGATGCGTCGTCGTTTTGAGTGATTTCTCACGACCAGCGGATGGATTGTTTTGAAGAGAGAGCTGTTACCAGCTCTTGGTTGTTTTGCTTGCGAGAGCTGTTGTCAGCTGGTGTTTGCTACGGCGTCGTTTTGATTAGTGGGAACGGTGTCGTTTTGGAGTGTTTTCTTGCGATTGCCATTTTGGTTGTTCCTGCTGTGAGGATTGAGAATTTAGATTAGTGATTAATTGATTTGATTTGGGATTAATCACGTGTATTTTGAGGATTTGCGAAGAAATAAGGTTCCTGCTGTTTCATCAGCCG
>KQ986574.1:73753-108134 GCA_001598015.1 Dorcoceras hygrometricum
AACCCACACGCCACAAGTTGGCTAGTTGGGCATCTACTCTAACAATCTCCCACTTGCCCTATAGCCAACTACTCATCAGACGCGGTCCCATTGTTTCGTGATGTTTTTCAAACAACGGTCCTGGCAAGGGCTTCGTAAGTGGATCAGCAATGTTGTCTGCAGAGGCGACTCTCTCGACTGCTATGTCACCTCTAGCCACAATATCCCGGATTATGTGGTATTTCCTCAGTATATGTTTGGATCTTTCGTGAGACCTAGGCTCCTTTGCTTGCGTAACGGCACCCGTGTTGTCGCAGTACACCGGGACTGGACCAACTCCATCAGGGATGATGCCCAACTCTTGGACGAAATTCCTTATCCAAACCGCCTCTTTTGCAGCAGCTGATGCTGCGATGTACTCAGCCTCAGTGGTTGAATCCGCGATGGTGTCTTGCTTGGAACTCTTCCAAGAGACAGCACCACCATTGAGCATGAATAAAAATCCAGAGGTAGACTTTGAATCATCCATGTCACATTGGAAGCTAGAATCAGTGTAGCCTTCCAATTTCAGTTCACCACCCCCATAGACCATGAACATATTCTTAGTCCTTCGTAAGTACTTAAGAATATCTTTCACAGCCTTCCAATGAATTTGGCTGGGGTTGGCCTTGTAGCGGCTCGTGACACTTAGAGCATATGCGACATCCGGTCTAGTTGAGATCATGCCATACATAATACTACCTATTGCTGAGGCATATGGCAGACGTATCATGCTCTCTATCTCCTCATCAGTCTTTGGACACATAGACTTAGATAGAGTGACCCTGTGGCACATAGGTAGGTGTCCTCTCTTGGACTCTTGCATAGAGAACCGCTTAAGTATGGTATCGATGTAGGCAGCTTGGGTGAGTCCGAGCATCCTTCTCGATCTATCCCGATAGATCTGTATTCCAAGAATATAGGATGCTTCACCCATGTCCTTCATCGAGAATCTACTAGACAACCACACTTTAGTTGATTGCAACATTCCTACATCATTCCCAATGAGTAGAATGTCATGAACATAAAGTACAAGGAATGTCACAACGCTTTTAACTACCTTCTTATATACACATGGCTCCTCGGGATTCTTGATGAAACCAAATTCCTCAATTGTTTCATCGAATCTCAGGTTCCAACTCCTCGATGATTGTTTGAGACCGTAGATCAATCCTGAAGTTTGCATACCTTATGCTCACTTCCTACAGATGTGAAACCCTCAGACTGTGTCATATAGATCTCTTCCTTAATATTTCCATTGAGGAACGCAGTTTTCACATCCATTTGCCATATCTCATAGTCGTACCATGCGGCTATGGTCTAGTAGGATTCTAATTGACTTGTGTGAAACCCTCAGACTGTGTCATATAGATCTCTTCCTTAATAGTTTCCATTGAGGAACGCAGTTTTCACATCCATTTGCCATATCTCATAGTCGTACCATGCGGCTATGGCTAGTAGGATTCTAATTGACTTGAACATTGCGAGTGGCGAAAAAGTTTCATCATAGTCAACACCTTGCCTTTGAGTGTAACCTTTCATGACCAGTCGTGCCTTGTAGGTCAGTACCTTACCATCAGGCACGAGTTTTCTCTTGTATATCCATTTGTACCCAATAGGAACAATTCCTTTGGGAGGATTAACAAGAGTCCAAACTTGGTTCGCATGCATTGAGTCAATCTCAGACTGCATTTCTTCAAGCCACAAATTAGAATCAGCATCAGAAATTGCCTCCATGAAAGTTCTTGGATCGCATCCAATAACTTGATCATTTTGATCATCTTCAAGGAGAAAACCATATCTTTCAGGATCCCTAGGAATCCTCTCAGATCTCCTAGGTGCGACCATTTCTGGTACTGGCTCTTGAGGTGCAGGAGGTTCACTTGGTACTTCAGATGGTACTCGAACCTCTTCGAGTTCTACTATCTTGCCTTTTCTATCAAGTAGAAACTCCCTTTCCATAAAGGTGGCATTTCTAGAAACAAACACTTTTGTTTCATTGGGATGGTAGAAGTAGTATCCAATGGAATTCTTTGGATACCCAATGAAGTAGCATAAGATGGATCTAGTATCCAGCTTATCTCCCACTGTCTGCTTCACGTAAGCAGGACATCCCCAAATCCTCATGTATGAGTATTTGGGCGGCTTTCCCATCCATATCTCATATGGAGTCTTATCAACTGCCTTGGTGTGGACATCGTTCAACAACATTACCGTCGTTTCGAGCGCATAGCCCCAAAATGAGGTAGGAAGCTCAGTGAAGCTCATCATAGATCGAACCATGTCCATCAAAGTTCGGTTACGATGCTCCGCTACACCATTGAGCTGTGGTGTGGCCGGAGTGGTCCACTGTGAGAGAATCCCATTCTCTCTGAGATAGTCTTGAAATTCAGCACTCAAGTATTCACCACCACGATCGGATCGTAGTGCTTAATACTTTTCCCTAACTGATTTTATACTTCAGCCTTGAATTCTTTGAACCTTTCAAAGCATTCAGACTTGTGCTTCATTAAGTACAAGTACCCATACCTAGAGTGATCATCGGTAAAGGTGATGAAGTATGTGTGACCGTACTTAATACCAATGCTAAGTGGGCCACACACATCAGAATGGATCAAATCCAATAGGCCTTGAGCACGTTTAGGCTTGCCCTTGAAGGGTTGTTTAGTCATCTTTCCCTTGAGACAAGAATCACAAGTCGGTAGGGAGTTGATGTCTGACAAATCAAACATGTCATTCCTAACTAACTTGTTCATCCTACATAGGGAAATGTGACCTAGCCTAGCGTGCCAAAGTTGTGCAGGGTTCAAGTATCGTTTTTCCTTTTAATTGTTGTTGTATGTGTTTCCAAATCGCGAGTTGGAACTTCTTTTAATTTTAAGGTGTATAAATCATTTTCGCGTTCCCAAATACCAATTTAAACATTCATTCTTGTATATATTGCAAATCGAATTAGCAAAATGACAAGAATATCCATCACTATCAAGCATAGAAACAGAAATAATGTTCTTTATCAACTCGGGAACAAACAAAACGTTTCTCAATAAAAACTTAAAATTCGAAGACAGAAATAAATAAACATCTCCTATAGCTACTGCAGCAACCCTTGCTCCATTGCCCAGCCTCAAGTGGGTCTCACCCTCTCTAAGACGTCGGCTTCTTGTCATCACCTGCAATTCTTTGTAGATATGAGATCCACATCCGGTATCAAGTACCCAAGAAGTCGAATTAAGAGACATATTTATTTCAATATAGAACATACCTTTCACAGTTCGCAACTGCTCGAGGTACTCCTTGCAGTTCCTCCTCCAGTGCCCAGGCTTGTGGCAGTGGTGGCAAACATCCTCAGACTTGTTTGTCTTGGAAGCCTTTGTCTTGGGCTTCTTAGTGGGCTTTTCCTCCTTCGCAGGGGCAGAACGCTTCTTTCCATTGCATTTCGGCCCCTTCTTCGCAGAGGAAGAAGATCCCATAAGGAGGACGGGCTTGTCCTTCTTTATGGTCCCCTCGAACACGACAAGCATGTTCACCACCTCTTCAAGGGTGGCTTCCAGCTTGTTCATGTTAAAGTTGACCACAAAGGGGTCGAATGCAGCAGGGAGTGAGAGGAGAATCAGATCCACAGACAGCTCATGTGGAAGCGTGATATCAAGGCCCACTAGCTTCTCAATGAGCCCAATCATACGAACCCCATTCTCGCGGACCGAAGTCCCATCGCACATGCGGCTTGTCATGAGCTCCTTGACAGTAGTGAACCTCTCATTCCGAGAGTTCTCCCCATACAGCTCCTTGAGATGAAAGTGTATGCCAGCAGCATACTCCGTCTTCTCAAAGCGCCGCTGCATTTCGTGGACATCGATGCTATCATATAGCATCGTGCCTTAATCTCGTCGTCCCACCATTTGTCCAGCTTTGCCAGTTCCTCAGGACTGGCATCGGCAGGGGCTTCCTTCGGAGGAATCTTCTCTAGCGTGTAGAGAAGTTTCTCCGAAGCCAAAACAATTTTGAGGTTTCGAAGCCAGTCTTGGTAGTTCAGACCAGTGAACCTGTTGCTATCCAGTATAGCAGCAAGTGGATTTTTGATCGAAGACATTTTATAAGCAGTTTATACTGAAAATAAAAACAGACATGAATTACTAACTATGTATGAAAAACGTTTAGACATAAAACAAGGTCATTTAGTTTTATGAATGACCCTCCCACTATTTTAACGATTTCACCACCCTCTAATGAAATCGAGAAAGAAAGTTTCCTTAGTGGGTACACAGAGTCCAATCAAGCGATCATGGTCCCGAATAATATCATCCAATCATGACACCCAAAAGGTAGAGTCCAATTGCAACCGGTGTAACCTCCATGTATTTACCTCATGTCCAGCAAGGGCCCAATAATATGACGCCGATTACTATCACGTGTCAAGACCCATCAATGTCGAGTTGTGAAGGACGGTCCCCTTAACGTCCCCAATAATATGAGCCAACGTTAAGGGAGTTCCAACCAACTCACAGCGAGTGTCAATGACGTGTACAGATTTCCGGCATACATGACCCCCTCAATAATATGAGCCGAGCCATGTATACGGGTAGCATCGACGTACACTCATTGTTGATGGAAGGTAGGGAAATTTAAACAAATTTAAACTCTCTTAGCTTATCGAATAAACTTTTAATCTTGATATCAGTTTTAAATCATATTTAAAACGATGGATTTTAATTTTGAAAATTCGGTCTCAATAATTTTAAATCATAATTTAAAATGCGGATTCAACAAACATTTATCACATATATATATAAACTTTGGGATGATCGATAGCGAGAGCTATGCGGTCCATGGTTGCCAATCACGGACCTAGGTCCAGTCCTAGGTGAAATGTAGTATGCAATGCAATCCTATTACAATTGCTTCCGGTTTTACAAATCTTCGGTCATCAATATCTTTGATCGTCATCTCCACCATATTCAAATGTCCTCCCACTAAATCTAATATTTACATTTAAATATCCATGACACATTGGGATACATATTTAAAGGGGTGGGAACGGGCCATAAACCAGGCCCACTTTATAAATGAAATCAACAATATTTACAACCAAAATCGCAAAACCTAGCATACACCTAACACATTGGGCACGGCTCTCGATCATCCCAAACATGCACTCAATTCAAATAATTTACATATATTAAATAATCAAATCAAATTTGATAATTTACAACAAAATCATATTTTAATTATAAAATCATATTTTATAAATAAAATCACATTTTGTTAATTTTAATTGCATCAAATTGGGCTTAAAACAATTTTAGGCCCAAAATCTAAAAAATTCCAAAATCAATTTTTGGTCCGACCAAAATCGGCCTAATATCAAATATTGGCCCAAAAACTTCACGAGCTGCCCGGGAGAGGCCCGAAACATTACCATCACAGCTTGCGGCACAAGGCCGCACACTGGCCGCGCCATGAGCGACAGATCGCGCGCCACCGTGCGCAAGCGTCGCGCACGGTGGCCCGGCCAGCGCGCGGTGATGCGCGTGCTGCTGCGCACGATGGCACCGCCTTGCTCGTCGGCGGCCGCTCGATGTCCGCGCCATGCGTGGATAGATACCGCATGCCACCGTGCGCGACAATCTCGCACGGTGGTCGGCCAGCGCGCAACGCTGCGCGATGGCGCCGCCTTGCGCGGCGGCGCCGGCAGCCGAGCAGCACAATTTTTTTTTTAAAATTTTCGAAATCAGATGCAATAAGGCACAATTATGTATTGAAGGATCCGAGCCTTCACTCTGATACCACTGTTGGCGCAGTGGCGGATCCGGATCTCGTTTCCCGTGGCGCAGCGGAAGTTTTAAAATTTTGCACTGGAAATCGTTCAATACATAACATTAACAACAATTAAACATACATAGGATGTTTGACATGTCACCTTGCTGGCGTCTAGGCACCTGGCTCCGACCAGATTCACAGGGAATCTGGCACTTCAAGGTAGGCGGCGGTAGATCTCCTTAATCCGATTCAGGACTGGAATCAGGACTCCTTCGTCAGTCTGCACTAGAAGAGCTGACAAATTTGACACGAACGGAATCTCCTCAACAAGGTTATCGGAACAAGTTCGATCACGGCTAGCGACGGCGGGCGGCACGGCGCGACGGTGCAAGGGCGGCGGCCGTGAGGTGTTGTAGAGAGGGAGGGGCGGCGGCCAACTTGGAGGCTAGGGTTTGTGTGAGTTGAGTTATCTTATACAACCATAGCCTCAAGAATAAGTATAGGTGTGATGGGCTTGAACCGGCCCATTGGACCTGGGGCGGGCCCAGTCCAACGTATGAACATTCGGTTCATTCCTATCACCGTGGCTTCATCATAACTCCGATCGACGATCTGATCGCAACGATCTACACAGTTTCCAAAACTGAATATTTTGATGCGAAAACAATTTTTAAGACAACTAGTCCAAATTGCAGTTTAGTCCTTCAACTTTTGGAAATTGCAATTTGACCCCTGTTGACTTTTAGGAAGTCGCACTCCCTAAATTCCTCCTCCTATGCTCAACACATTGAGCTCAGTTTCCATGCAAGAATCGTGAATCCAGTACTTGTGTGACCCTCAATGGTTCAGGGATCCAGCTAGCCGTGGGCCCACAACCATTGCGACTCCGAAATCACAATTTCGGACTTTTCCATCGGATCATGGTAAAGCGCCTAGCAACATCGCCCCATGATTCTCGATCAGATCAACGACCATTGGTAAATCGGGAGTCACTAGAGATCCGATATCTATGCATACATCTCGGAGACCAAATAGTGACATCGCGAGTGTTACTAAGCAAACCCATTTACCTAAAACACATCCAGTACTATGGCCAGAGATTTATCACACTATTATCTCCTCAGATAGCATAGGACATCTACGCATAAAAGCAAGCGGTGAATCCTCGACAACGAAGCATCGACTCCTACATGCATCGGGACCTCACCCAATCCCGCCACCTAATGACCCCAAGTGAGTCAGTAAATGGGTCAAAGTGAGGCGCCTATCATGTAGAGTCTCAATGACGTTTCAAGTAGTGAGGACTAATCAGTACAACCAAGACCTCGGACTTATCCACTCGACAAATGATAACCATTTGGAAAGTCTGAACGAAGATATTTCGATAGATCACCAGGTCACTATCCATCTGCATGCTCAGAACATCACAATGTTCCCTACCAATGAAACATGGTACATCACATCACAGACGCTAGTCTCAAGCTTGGGCGGCCTTATCCTCATTTTGACGGTCCAATCGACTAGTAACGAGTTCAGAATACACAGTGACTATTTGATGTATTTCATGATAGCCATCATATCCACTATTACATCTAACATACACTATGGTGCATTATAGGTCTTTATCCAACACAATTGTTAACATTATAACATAATGAAAATAAATAACGCCATAATAGAAATGCGTATTTCATAAATAAAGATCGTTATACACAAGAGTCAATAAAACCCACATGCCACAAGTTGGCTAGTTGGGCATCTACTCTAACAGTACCATGCCTGAAATCTCACTACTGGTGGGAAGGCATGAAGAGCGACATCTTTGGTTTTCTTGCTAGATGTCTGAACTGCCAATAGGTCAAGGATTAGAGGATGAGACCTGGTGGATTGCTATAGAGTTTGGAGGTGCCCCAATGGAATTGGGAGCACATCGCCATGGATTTTGTGACCCATCTACCTCGATCGAGTAGGGGATGTGATGCGATTTGGGTGGTGATTGATAGACTTTCGAAGTCAGCCCATTTCATTTCCTATGATGTGAGGTGTTCCATGAAAAAAATGACGAAACTGTACATCGACCATGTGGTTAGATTGCATGGAGTTCCTGTTTCGATAGTGTCTGATAGAGATCCAAGGTTCACTTCTCGTTTCTGGAAGAGTCTGCAAGCAGCGATGGGTTAGAGATTGCCTATGAGTACAGCCTATCACCCACAGACAGATGGTCAGTCTGAGCGGACCATTCAGACTTTAGAGGATATGCTGCGTGCAGTTGTGATGGATTTTAGTGGTGGCTTGTAGGATTCTTTATCCTTGGTTGAGTTTTCGTACAACAACAGCTACCAGGTGACTATCGGGATTGCTCCATTTCAGGCGTTGTATGGTCGTAAGTGCAGATCTCCGATTTGTTGGGAAGAAGTTGGTGAGAAACAGATTTTTACCCCTGAATTTGTGCAGCGCATGAAAGATCATATTGATTTGATTTGAAGTAGAATGAAGGCTGCACAAGATAGATTTACCAGCTATGCTAACCGAAGACGTCGACCGTTAGAGTTTGAGGTTGGCGATCGTGTGTTTCTTAAGATTTCTCTTTTCAAGAGCGTGATGAGGTTTAGATTTAAAGACAAATTGGCTCCTAGATTCGTTGGTCCTTTTGAGATTTTTGAACGGATTGGATAGTTGGCTTATCAATTGAGGATGCCCGAAGAGTTAGCGGTGATACATGACGTTTTTCATGTGTCAATGTTGAGGAAATATGAGATAGATCCGTCCCATGTGTTGAGAACCGACGAGGTTGAGCTGGATTCTGCCTTGAGCTATGTGGAATATCCAGTGCAGATTCTGGATAGGAAGGAGAAACATTTGAGGAACAAAGTCCGTTGGTGATGGTCCAATGGAGCAAGCATGGCCGAGAAGAAGCTACCTGGGAGGTTGAGGAGAATATGAGACAAGAGTGGCCTCATATGTTTGAGCGCTGATAGTGTAAACTCCAGGTAATTTCTAAGCTTTGATTCGAGCTTGTTTAGATGTTTGTGCTTGATTTGAATGTTGATTGATTTTCTTCCCTTGTTTGCCTTTGATTTCGAGGAGGAAATCTCTTAAACTGGGGAGAATGTGAGGAATCAGATTTTAGATTAGTGATTAATCGAATTGATTTGGAATTAGTCGTGTGGATTATGAGGGTTTTACGAGATAAATCTGATTCCAGAAGAATTCAGGCGTTAGTGTTCAGCTGTAACGTTGGCTGGTGAAGTCTGACAGTCGTTGATGGCGTGGGAGTAATACGCCGTCGTTTCGTGAAAATCAGATGTAGCGCTAATACAAGGAAATCAAGTGTAGCGCATTTCAGATGTCAACGCAAGTCAACGGTACTGTAGTGAGTGAGTGATGCGTCGTTGTTTCGCTATTCAGCAGTAGCGCTTGAAGAGGTATCTGCTGGCAGCAGGCGCGCAATCGTGAGGATTAACGAGAAAGAGACATGTATTGGTCAACTTTTTGGTGTTGACTGCTGATATTGAAGCGCTATCAGCTGTTGCGTTTGTGAGGAATTGATTTAGTCAGGCGACCAACTGTTGGTTTGAGTGACCAGCTGCTGTTGGTAAGGCGACATCGTTTTGATAAGTTGAAACACAGCGTTTGAGTGTAACGCTTTGTGATCAGCTGTTGGCAGCGAAGGTGACGTGTTCTTGATACGTCGTCGTTTGAATTGTTTAGCGTGACCAGACGTTGGTTTGATCAGCTGTTGGCAGCGAGGATGACGTATCCCTGATGCGACGTCGTTTTGTGTAGTTACGCTTTGAGTTAATAAGCGTATTTCGGCTGTTGGTTGTTTGGTAGGAATCTGTCGTCAGCTGTTGTAGCGCTGCAGCATCGTTTTGATGTTCCTTTATGAATGCAACGTCTGATGGTTGCTGCTGGTTCGTTGAGAGGAAAAGCTAGTTTTTGTTGTAAGATTCCTACTGTAGCGACGTCTGATAGATTAAATCAGCAGCTGTTTATGGAGTTATATGTACAAGTGTTGATCGACACTTAGAATTATTTAGAGCCCGATATTTCTCATCTCCATCTTCAAACCCTCGTTTTAGCTACGGTTCACTCGAACGTTTCTTCCCTAGATTTCCGTCGATTCCAGCCTTTGTTTTCGATGATTTTGGTGGCTGGATTCCTTGTGAGTTGCTCTGTCGATTGCTACTCATTAGAGGTTGTAGAACGACTTGAGTAAGAGAGCGTGAAGCTGCTGGTGTACGAGGATTCCAGGAGAAATCTGATTGAGCGTTCTTTGATTATTGTACGCTTCTGGATTTTCAGTTCCAGGGAGTATCTGCCGTGTTTGCCGAGCCAGGAGGTATTTGGTTGCCTAGGCCGTGAGCTGCAGTGACTTGTGAGAACTCTGTTGAGGTATTTGAGGCTTGAAGGTACGAATTGAGCAGATTTAACAGTTTTGAGCGTGGACATGGCTGTGATTGATGTTATGAAATCTGCTGATGTGATTATGTGCTTTTACGTGATGCAGTTTGTTGAATTGTTTGAGTTGTACATTCTGTTGTCACGTATTGAATTGTATGCATTGTGAATTGAATATTGATTGGCATACATGCTTACATCTTGAGCCTGATTGACAGATTTATTGATGACCTGATTGATAGCCACGTTGTGACTGGACGATAGATGTATCGTGCCTGAAAAGTCCAACGCTATCATCGGAGTGGTGGCTACCGGATTTGAGTGTCTACCACCGATCTGTGATGGGCTGATGGGATCTGAAGATCATGGACCGATGATTTCCCCGGTTGATACACCGTGCGGGTATAGAGGCTGATTGTGATGATTTGCCAGTTGATACACTGGTCTAGCTATCCGATCCTTGATACCCCTCATTTTTTTCATGGCATTGATTATAGCATGTTGCATGATTAGCTGTTTTGATAGCTCTTCGTACTGAGGCTTGACCTCGTATTTCTTTTCCTGCTTTTGTATTGTTTGGGTCTGTGTTACCCATTTGCAGGATCTTCAGGAACCAAGCTGGACCGAGTGGAGTGTCAGCTGGTCGATCCCCGTTTCCTTGAGTCCCAGTTTATTTTAAGATATGTATTGAACCGGGGGATGCCCCGTGTTTTATTGTATTGGGATCTGTATTTGATTTGAGATTTGATATTACCTGTTTTATATGAGTTTGAGTCAACTCGTATTTTGATTATGAATATTTTGAATGATGGTTTTGAGTTAAGACCCAAATGATTTCGAAAAATTTTTAAGCCCGATTTTACGCTTCCGTGATTATGTGTTTAATTGTGCTATAATATCTGTTTATTAGCACGGGGCCTGACAAAAAAAACTCACTAAGGGACCAAGAAATCATTTTGCACTTGCCTCTCTTGTTAAAACTTACAACCAAGATGCTGATGCATTCTTGGAGGAAGACGAGGAACACCACACCAAGATAGGGAAAGAGGATTGAGCTTCAAAATTTAGGGAAGTATGCCAAGGGGAGGGGGGGCACACTTGGGAGGAGAGGGGTAGGGTTTTCCTCTTCTTTATTTTTTCGAAACAAAGTTGTTGTGTTTGGTGAAGAGGGGAAGGGGACGACTGATGCTAGGGTTAGAATGAGGGGTTTGGTTTTTTAATTAAAAACTAGGGTATAGAGTTGTTAGTTAACTAAGTAAAATGCTAGTTAATTATTAAGAGTTGTTAATTTACTAAATAAATTGTTACTCAACAAATAAAAATGTTTAATTTGAAAGTTGCTAATTAACTAATAAAAGTGCTACTCATATTTTAATACAAATAAATAAATGAATTCTCTATCCTACGTAATTAACTTTCAAAATAGCTTTAAAAAAATAGAGTTTTAAAATTGTACTACTATCAAATATTTTAATTCATAGGGACTGATCTTTATAAAAATCGTCTTTACCTTGGTGTCCCCGTCGCCTCCTTTCCAGCCTCTTATCATCTAAATTAAAATTTTAGAAAAAAGACTCATCGACAAATAATTAAGTAAATCATATAGCATAATCATGGAAATAAAAATAACAAGGCATGCAATTTGAGTAGAAAAATTTCTAGAAGTTACAATACTCTCCCCTAACAAAAATTTCGTCCTCGGAATTTGAAATCTTACCGAAAAGATCTGGGTAGTGCTCCTTGATATCAGCCTCCACCTCCCAACTAGCCTTTTCCTCGGAGTGGTTCAGCCATTGGACCTAACCATAGGAATAGTCCGATTTCGAAATTTCGTGTCCTATCTACCTAATATCCAAACGGCTCGCTCTTAAAAGGTCAATCGTGGCATCAATTGTAGTGGCCCAAAGTTGAACACATGCGAAGGATTCGGCATGTACTTCCTGAGCATAGAGATGTGGAAGACGTTATGCACAGACGCTAAGCTCGGGGGTAAGGCGACACGATAGGCTAAGGTTCCCACTATGTCGAGGATCTCGTAAGGCCCTATGTAATGTGGTGCTAGCTTACCCTTCTTCCTGAATCTCATAACACCCTTCATCGGAGCGACCTTCACGAAAACATGATCTCCCACTGCAAACTCCAGGTCTCTCCTCCTCGATTCGGCATAGCTCTTCTGTCGACTATGGGTAGTCCTCATCCTCTCCCTGATCCTCATCACTATCTCCGCTGTTTTCTGGACTATTTCAGGCCCTAACTCCGCTCGCCCGCCTACCTCATCCCAATGTAGGGTGATCTGCACCTCCTCCCGTAGAGTGACTCATAAGGTGCCATACGTATGGAAGCCTGGAAGCTTTTGTTGTAGGTGAACTCTACTAGAGTTAGCTGGGTTTCACTACTTCCCTGAAAGTCAATGGCACAAGCACGCAACAAATCCTCTAGCATCTAATTCACCCTATCTGTCTTCCCATCGGTCTGGGGGTGAAATTCCGTGCTGAACTGTAACTTCGTCCCCAGAGAAGCATGAATACTCCTCCAAAACACTGATGTGAACCTAGTATCTAATAGAGACTGGGATCCCATGCTGTCTGACAATCTCCCGGATGTACAATTCAGCATACTGTGTCATAGTGTTAGAGTAGATGCCCAACTAGCCAACTTGTGGCGTGTGGGTTTTATAGACTCTTGTGTATAACGATCTTTATATATGATATACGCATTTCTTATATGACATTCATTATTTTCATTATGTTATAATGTTAACAATTGTGTTGGATAAAGACCTAGAATGAAACATAGTGTCTGTTAGACGTGATAGTGGATGTGATGGCTATCATGAAACACATCTCATAGTCAATGTGCATTCTGAACACGTTCCTAGTCGATTGGGCCGTCAAAATGAGGATAAGGCTGCCCGAGCTTGAGACTAGCATCTGCGATGTGAAGTACCATGTTTCATTGATAGGGAACATTGTGATGTTCTACGCATGTAGATGGGTAGTGACCTGGTGATCTATCGAACTCCCTCGTTCGGACTTTCCAAGTGGTTACCATTTGTCGAGTGGATAAGTCCGAGGTCTTGGTTGTACTGATTAGTCATCACCACTCGAAACGTCATTGAGACTCTACATGATAGGTGCCTCACTTTGACCTGTTCACCGACTCAGTTGGGGTCATTAGGTGGCGGGATTTGGTGAGGTCCCGATGCATGTAGGAATCGATGCTTCGTTGTCGAGGATTCACCGCTCGCCTTTATGCGTGGATATCCTATGTTATCTGAGGAGATAATAGTGTGATAAATCTCTGGCCAGAGTACTGGATGTGTTTTAGGTAAATGGGTTTGCCTAGTAACACTCACGATGTCACTATTCGATCTCCAAGATGTATGCATAGTTATCGGATCTCTAGCGACTCTCGATTTACCAATGGTCGTTGATCTGATCGGGATATATGTGTTGAAAGGACCGTACTGTACGTTAACCACGACCAACTGGTTCTTGCAGGCACTATCAGTGATACCTAGGGGATCATGGCGCGATGTTGCTAGGCGCTTTACCATGATCCGTTGGGCAAGTCCGAAATTGTGATTTCGGAGTCACAATGGTTGTGAGCCCACGGCTAGCTGTATCCCTGAACCATTGAGGGTCACACAAGTACCGGATTCACGATTCCCGCATGGAAACTAAGCTCAATGTGTTGAGCATAGGAGGATAATTTTAGGGAGTGCGACTTCCTAAAAGTCAACAGGGGTCAAATTGCGATTTACCAAAGTTGAGGGGCTAAACTGTAATTTTGGACTAGGTGGTCTGAAAAATTGTTTTTCGCATCATAATATTCAGTTTTGGAAACTGAGTCGATCGGTCCGATCTGATCATCGATCGGAGTTATGATGAAACCGCAATGATTTAAATGAACCGAATGTTCATATGGACCTGGGCCTGACCCAAGTCCAATGGGCCGGTTCAAGCCCATCATAGGTCTATACGTTGATATGACCTAGGGCTACAATCATAACTTGAACACACATCAACCCTAGCAATGATCAAGTTGTTGGATGTGATCCAAGAACTTTCAAGGAGGCAATTTCCAATGCTGATTCTATTTTGTGGCTTGAAGCAATGCAGTCTGAGATTGACTCAATGCATGCGAACCAAGTTTGGACGCTTGTTAATCCTCCCAAAGGAATTGTTCCTATTGGGTGTAAATGGATATACAAGAGGAAACTCAGGCCTGATGGCAAGGTATTGACCTACAAGGCGCGACTGGTCGCGAATGGTTACACTCAAAGGCAAGGTGTTGACTATGATGAAACCTTTTCACCAGTCGCAATGTTCAAGTCAATTAGAATCTTACTAGCCATAGCCGCATGGTACGACTATGAGATATGGCAAATGGATGTGAAAACTGCGTTCCTTAATGGAAACATTAAGGAAAAGATCTATATGACGCAGCCTGAGGGTTTCACATCTGTAGGAAGTGAGCATAAGGTATGCAAACTTCAGAGATCGATCTACGGTCTCAAACAAGCATCGAGGAGTTGGAACCTGAGATTCGATGAAATAATTAAGGAATTTGGTTTCATCAAGAATCCCGAGGAGCCATGTGTGTATAAGAAGGAAGTTAAGAATGATGTGACATTCCTTGTACTTTATGTTGATGACATTCTACTCATTGGGAATGACGTAGGAATGCTGCAGTCAACTAAAGTCTGGTTGTCTAGTAGATTCTCGATGAAGGACATGGGTGAAGCATCCTATATTCTTGGAATACAGATCTATCGGGATAGATCTAAAAGGATGCTTGGACTCACCCAAGCTACCTACATCGATACCATACTTAAGCGGTTCTCTATGGAAGAGTCCAAGAGAGGACACCTACCTATGTGCCACGGGGTCACTCTATCTAAGTCTATGTGTACAAAGACTGATGAGGAGATAGAGAGTATGACACGTGTGCCATATGCCTCGGCAATAGGTAGTATTATGTATGGCATGATCTCAACTAGACCGGATGTCGCATATGCTCTGAGTGTCACGAGCCGCTACCAGGCCAACCCCGGCCAATTGCATTGGAAGGCTATGAAGGATATTCTTAAGTACTTACGAAGGACTAAGAATATGTTCATGGTCTATGGTGGTGATGAACTGAAATTGGAAGGCTACACTGATTCTAGATTCCAATGTGACGTGGATGATTCGAAGTCTACCTCTGGATTTGTATTCATGATCAATGGTGGTGCTGTCTCTTGGAAGAGTTCCAAGAAAGACACCATCGCGGATTCAACCACTGAGGCTGAGTACATCGCAGCATCAGCTGCTGCTAAGAAGGTGGTTTGGATAAGGAATTTCGTCCAAGAGTTGGGCGTCATCCCTGATGGAGTTGGTCAAGTCCCGGTGTACTGCGACAACACGAGTGCCGTTGCGCAAGCAAAGGAGCCTAGGTCTCACGAAAGATCCAAACATATACTGAGGAAATACCACATAAACCGGGATATTGTGGCTAGAGGTGACATAGCAGTTGAGAGAGTCGCCTCTGCGGACAACATTGCTGATCCACTTACGAAGCCCTTGCCAGGACCATTGTTTGAAAAACATCGTGAAACAATGGGACTGCGTCTGATGAGTAGTTGGCTATAGGGCAAATGGGAGATTGTTAGAGTAGATGCCCAACTAGCCAACTTGTGGCGTGTGGGTTTTATAGACTCTTGTGTATAACGATCTTTATATATGATACGAAACAATGGGACTGCGTCTGATGAGTAGTTGGCTATAGGGCAAATGGGAGATTGTTAGAGTAGATGCCCAACTAGCCAACTTGTGGCGTGTGGGTTTTATAGACTCTTGTGTATAACGATCTTTATATATGATATACGCATTACTTATATGGCATTCTTTATTTTCATTATGTTATAATGTTAACAATTGTGTTGGATAAAGACCTAGAATGCACCATAGTGTATGTTAGACGTGATAGTGGATGTGATGGCTATCATGAAACACATCTAATAGTCACTGTGCATTCTGAACACGTTCCTAGTCGATTGGGCCGTCAAAATGAGGATAAGGCCGCCCGAGCTTGAGACTAGCATCTGCGATGTGAAGTACCATGTTTCATTTGTAGAGAACATTGTGATGTTCTAAGAATGCAGATGGATAGTGACTTGGTGATCTATCGAACTACCCTTGTTCGGACTTTCCAAGTGGTTACCATTTGTCGAGTGGATAAGTCCGAGGTCTTGGTTGTACTTATTAGTCATCACCACTCGAAACGTCATTGAGACTCTACATGATAGGCACCTCACTTTGACCCGTTTACCGACTCAGTTGGGGTCATTAGGTGGCAGGATTGGGTGAGGTCCCGATGCATGTAGGAGTCGATGCTTCGTTGTCGAGGATTCACCGCTCGCCTTTATGCGTGGATATCCTATGTTATCTGAGGAGATAATAGTCTGATAAATCTCTGGACAGAGTACTAGAAGTGTTTTAGGTAAATGGGTTTGCCTAGTAACACTCGCGATGTCACTATTCGATCTCCAAGATGTATGCATAGTTATCGGATCTCTAGCGACTCTCGATTTAACAATGGTCGTTGATCTGATCGTGATATATGTGTTGAAAGGACCGTACTGTACGTACCACGACCAACTGGTTCTTTCAGGCACTATCAGTGATACCTAGGGGATCATGGCGCGATGTTGCTAGGCGCTTTACCATGATCCGTTGGGCAAGTCCGAAATTGTGATTTCGTAGTCACAATGGTTGTGAGCCCACGGCTAGATGTATCCCTGAACCATTGATGTCAGGCCCCGTGCTAATTACCAACAATTAACACAAAGTAAGCGCATAATTACGGAAGCTTAAAATCAGGGCTTAAAAAGTTTTCGAAATACAAAGGCCTGAACTTCAAATCATACGTTCAAAATATTCGATATTCAAAATAAAAGTTTACTCAACTCGATACAGCAAGTAACCACATAAATCAATTCAAAATATAGATCCCCCAAATACAATAAAACACGGGGCATCCCCCGGTTCAATACATATAATAAATAAACTGGGACTCAAGGATGCGGGGATCGACCAACTGAACTTCCACTCGGTCCAGCTTGGTTACCTGAAACTCCTGCAAATGGGTAACACAGACCCAAACAACAAAAGCAGGAAAAGAAATACGAGGTCAAGCCTCAGTACGAAGAGCTATCAAAGCAGAAAACATACAACAAGCTATAATCAATGCTATGAATGCATGAGGGCTATCAAAAAGTCGGATAGCTAGACCAGTCTATCAACTGGCAACTCAAATCAAGCCTCTATACCACGCACAGCCAATCAGCCGGTGGAAATCATCGGTCCGTGATCATCGGGGCCCGTCAACCCATCACAGCTCGGTGGTAGACACTCGAATCCGGTAGTCACCACTCCGACGATAGCGTTGGACTTTTCGGACACGACTCAAAGTCGACCAGTCACAACGTGGCACCCAAATCAGGTAATCAAATCAATCTGTCAAAGGCTCAAGATGTATGCAATGAATGTCATTCAATAATCAATGCGCAATGCATACAATTCATTTCATGAAACAGAATATAGAACTCAATCAATTCCACAAACTGTAACACGTATAAACACAGAATTCACATCAGCAAATCCATAACATCGATCACAACCATGTTCACGCCTAAACTGCTAAGAGTTGCTCAATTCGTACCTCAATTCCTCAATTTACCTAACAGATTTCCTCCCGGCTCAAATCACGCAGCAGGACACTTCCCAGAAGCTGAAATCCAAAAGCTCAAAAGAACCAACTGCTGAATCTACTCAACGAAACCAGCAATTCACGAACGAGCAGGACATACGGGATTTCTCAATTCGTCGCTCCTAGCTTCCAAATCAGTATCAATTGAAAGAGCACTTCTCAAGGAGTCCAGCGCCACCAAGAACATCAAAAACAAAGGCTGGATGCGATGAAAATCGACGGTGGAAAGTCACGGTGAACAGTAGTCGACGAGGGTTTGGAGAAGAAGAGATAAGAAATATATGGCTCAAAAATAATCTAAGTGTCGATCAACACTTCTATTTATAATCCCCCAAACCAGCAGCTGCTGATCAGCAGACAACAGGACCAGCAGGAAACGATCAGCAGGCACCATCTCTTCCTCTTCGAAACCAAAATCAGCAGAAGCAAATCAAATACGCGTTCGCAAGAAAACATTCCAAAACGACACCGTTCCAACTTATCAAAACGACGCCGTAGCAAACACCAGCAGACAACAGCTCTTCATATCGAAACAAACCATCTGCTGGTCACGCAAAACCACTCAAAACGACGACGCATCAACTAATTCAAACGACATCGTATCAAAAACGTCAGCACAGCTAACACCTGCTGGTTCACCAGCAGGAACGCATATCTCACAACAATCTCTCGCTGCTGGTTCCAACTGAAATCTCCTAAACGCAGCGTTTCAATCTTAGTGAAACGACGTCGCTTCACGTCTACGACCAAATTCCAAAACCAGCAGCTGGTCATTCTACATACACGCATCTGCTGATCCAAAACCAGCAGCAACACTAAAATCAAACGACGTCACTTCTCAACGCTTTTGCACAAGCGCGCCTGCTGATCAGCAGTAACCATCGCAACGCAAACTACCAGCAGCAAGGAAATACGTCACGCTGACGTCACCTCTGCTGATTCAAAATCCACCAGCAGGAGCTACAGTAACTTTGACCAGCGTTGACTTCACCACAAATCGATAATTTCTCATTTCCGAACCAAACGCTGCAATTAAAATTTCAACACTGCTAAGGGCTGCTCAATTCGTACCTCAATTCCTCAATTTACCTTACAGATTCTCCTGGCTCAAATCACGCAGCAGGACACCTCCGGGAAACTGGAATCTGTTACAACATAGCTAAAATCTTAGCTTAATTCTACTGCCCAAAACGCTAATCCTACGACCAGAAGTATAAATCAATTCCTACACTTCCACGCAGGCATTAACTACTAAAAACCGAGCTCAAATCTACAAGAATTGCTCACCCAAAAGCTCACGCTAGCAGCAGAACGCACACACCGGCTTTCCTCAAAAGTTTCGAAGTCCAGCAGCTACGCGTTTCCACCTCCAGCGAAAACCAACCTCTCAAATTGGGTAGCAAACTAAAGAGCTAAGCAGGGGGAACTCAGCGCCACAAAGATCTCCAAAAACGACGGCTGGATGCGATGGAAATCTAGGGAAGAATTGTCTCGGTGAACAGTAACTCGTCGAGGGTTTGAAGTAGAAGAGATAAGAGATGTCTGGCTCAAAATAATCTAAGTGTCGATCAACACTTCTATATATACCTCTTCAAATCTCACCTGCTGATTCATACAATTCAGCCAAAGAAACCAGCAGGAAGCAATCAGCAGCAACCCTCTATTCCTTTTCGTAAAATTCAGCAGCAACTAACAAATCAACAACTGCGCGCTAACACTGCAAAACGACACCGTTCTAACTAATCTAAACGACGCCGTAACACACAACCAGCAGGTAACGATCAGCAGAAGCAAACAAAAGCATTCGCGTGAAAGCACCTCAAAACAACACCGTAGCAAATATCAGCAGGCAACAACTCTCGCAAGCAAAACAATTCATCTGCTGATCGCGCGAAATTCTCAAAACGACGACGCATCTCGACGCCTTTGAAATTGCGCATCTGCTGAACTCTCAACGAAAAGCTCAAAACGCAGCGTTTCCACTAACTCAAACGACGCCGCTTCTCAACGCTAGTATTGCGCATCTGCTGATCAGCAGCAAGCAATACAACGCAATTACAATCAGCAGCAAACATCACGTCACGCCTACGCCATCATATCTATCAGCAGCTCTCAAACCATCTGCTGATCTCTCTTTCACAAGCATACCTGCTGAATCTAAATAGTCATCTGCTGATCTCTCTTTCACAAGCGCATCTGCTGAAATAATAGTCAACACTCCAAAATGTTGACTAACACGCGTCACTTCCTCGTTCAATCTCGCGCTAAACACAAAATCTACCAGCAGCAACTTCAACTCGAACTAAAACCAGCAGACCTTCAATCTTAAATCAAAACCAGCAGCACTCCTTTCGTCACGATGACGTCACCTCTGCTGATTCAAAATTCACCAGCACGATCTACAGTAACCTGCTGATTCCAGTTTCTCCAAAATCAACGCTACACTCAAAAATTCAGCAGGAACTCCATCCCTTTCGCAAATTCCTCAAATCACGCGAGATTAATCCCAATTCAAATCAATTAATCACAAATCTAACTTCTCAATCCTCACATTCTCCCCAACTTAAGAGATTTCGCCCTCGAAATCAAAGGCAGACACAGGGAAGAACACAACAATTATGCTAATCAGCATCAAAATTCGAAACAGCACAAAAGTTTACCTGGAAGTTATGCAATTTCAACGCTCAAACAGGTGAGGCCAATCCTGCCTCATCTTCTCTTCAACTTCCCAGGTTGCTTCTTCTCTGCCATGCTTGCTCCATTGGACCATCACCAATGGAATAATCTTGTTCCTCAGTTGCTTCTCCTTCCTATCCAAGATATGCACCGGATATTCAACGTAACTCAAAGCAGAATCCAGCTCGACTTCGTCAGTTCTCAAAACATGGGACGGATCCGGCTCATATTTTCTCAACATGGACACATGAAACACATCATGCATCGCGGCTAACTCCTCAGGCAGCCTCAATCTATAAGCCAACAGTCCAATCCGCTCAATAATCTCAAAGGGACCAACGAATCTAGGAGCCAATTTGCCTTTAAATCGAAATCTCATCACGCTCTTGAAAGGAGAAATCTTGAGAAACACACGATCGCCAACCTCAAACTCTAACGGTCGACGTCTTCGGTTCGCATAACTCGAGAAACGATCTTGAGCAGCCTTCATTCTACTCCGGATCAAATCAATTTGATCTTTCATATGTTGAACAAACTCTCCATCCCTTTCGCAAATTCCTCAAATCACGCGAGATTAATCCCAATTCAAATCAATTAATCACAAATCTAACTTCTCAATCCTCACAATTGAGGATCACACAAGTACTGGATTGATGATTCCCGCACGGAAACTAAGCTCAATGTGTTGAGCATAGGAGGAGAATTTTAGGGAGTGCGACTTCCTAAAAGTCAACAGGGATCAAATTGCGATTTCCCAAAGTTGAGGGGCTAAACTGTAATTTTGGACTAGGTGGTCTGAAAAATTGTTTTTCGCATCATATTATTCAGTTTTGGAAACTGAGTCGATCGGTCTGATCTGATCGTCGATCGGAGTTATGATGAAACCGCAGTGATTTAAATGAACCGAATGTTCATATGGACCTGGGCCTGACCCAAGTCCAATGGGCCGGTTCAAGCCCATCATAGGTCTATATGTTGAAATGACCTAGGGCTACAATCATAACTTGAACACACATCATCCCTAGCCTCCAACCTCACAAGCGCCGCCCCCTCTCACTCGACCACCTCACGGCCGTCGCCCCTCCACCGCCGCGTCGCCGCGCCGCCGCCGTGATCGGACTTGTTCCGATAATCTTTTCGAGGTGATTCCGTTCGTGGCAAAATTCGTCAGCTCTTCTAGTGCAGACTGACGAAAGATTCTTGTTTCCGGTCGTGGACTTGATTAGGAGGATCTACCGCCGCCTACATTTCAAGAGCCAGAATTCCCTGTGAATCTGGTTGGAGCCAGGCGCCTAGACGCTAGCAAGGTAACAATTCAAACATCCTTTGTATGTTTATCGTTGATTATTTGATATGTATTGTACGTTTACGGGGAAAAATTTTAACTTCCGCTGCGCCCCGGGAAACGGGATCCTGATCCGCCATTGTCGCCAACAATAGAGAATGTGGTCCTCACCGTTAGGAAATGCGCTGATTTTGTGAGTCGATCCACAATCACCCAAATAGAGTTCGAGCCTCTAACTGTTCTCAGAAATCATACGATAAAATCCATCGAGATTTTCTCCCACTTCCACTCAGGGACAGGGAGTGGCTTCAGTAACCCAGCTGGTCTCTGATGCTCAGCCTTGACCTGATGAAAAGTCAAACATTCTGACACAAAGCTATTTATGTCGTGCTTCATTCCCGACCACCAATACAACTGCTACAGATCCTTATACATCTTGGTGGTCCCGGAACAGAATAAGGTGCTGTGTGAGCCTATGACATGATCAACTCCCTCAATGAGTCACCTGATGGAACCCAAAAATGGCCTCTGTACTTCACAATCCCATCGCCCACAGTGTATAACTTGCTGCCCTTCTCCTCATCTCTCAGTCTCCACTTCTGAAATTGCTCATCTCCTCATCTCTCAGTCTCCATTTCTGCAATTGCTCATCACCAGACTTCCCACTACGGATGCGGTTACTTCCAGAGTACTCAATCTCGGTGCTCTACCAGCTGTATAGACCTCTAATCCAAAGCTCTGAATCTCTCACTATAAAGGTCCAAAAATCGACAAATGCGCTATCACAGCGGTCTTACTGCTCAAAGTATCGGTCACTACATTAGGTTTTCCAAGATGATAGCTGATCACACAGTCATAGTCCTTCACCAACTCCAGCCATCTCATCTGTCTCATGTTCATCTCATTCTGCGTGAAGAAAGACTTCAGACTCTTGTGGTTGGTGAAGAACTTGCACTTTTCTCCATAAATATAGTGCCTCCAAATTTTGAGTGCAAATACAACTGCTGCTAGCTCAAAATCATGTGTCAGATAATTCTTCTCATGCACCTTCAGCTGTCTAGAAGCATAAGCAATAACTCTATCATTTTGCATCAACACGACGCCTAGACCAAGCTTGGATGCATCGGTGTAAAGTACATACTCCCCTTTCCAGGATGGCATAGATAAGACTGGAGCTGATATGAGAGCTTGCTTCAAGGTACTGAAGGTCTGCTGGCACTCTGGACTCCAATTATGTTTGCCATTCTTCTTTGTCAGTGCAGTCAAGGGCACTGCTATTGATGAAAAGCCCTTGATGAACTTCCTATAGTATCCTGCCAACCCAAGAAAACTTCGGATCTCTGATGAGTTTCTCGGCACAGCCCACTCTTTAACTGCCTCAACCTTGGATGTATCCACCTCTACCCCACTGCTGGAAATAATATGCCCAAGGAACGTCACTCTCTCTAGCCAGAATTCGCACTTGCTGAACTTTGCATATAGCCGACGCTCCCTCAAGATTCCAAGTACTGTCCTCAGATGCTGTCTATGCTCCTCTCTGCTCCGAGAATATATAAGAATGTCGTCAATGAAGACGATGACAAACTGATCCATTTATGGCAGAAATATGTGGTTCATGAGATCATGAAGACCGCGGGAGCATTCGTTAACCCAAAGGGCCTCAACAAGAACTCGTAGTGGCCATAACGTGTCCTGAAAGCCGTCTTATTCACATCTGCTTCCTTCACCTTCAACTGATGATAGCCGGAACGGAGATCTATATTGGAAAATATTGAAGCTCCCTGCAATTGATTGAAAAACTATTCCACTCTTGGTAATGGGTACTTATTCTTGACGGTCACCGAATTCAGCTCGCGGTAGTCAATGCTGTTAGAGTAGGTACCCAACTAGCCAACTTGTGGCGTGTGGGTTCCTGTTGACTCTTTGTTAAAACGATCTTTCTTTATGAAATTCGTATTATTTAATGGCATTCTTTATCTTCATTATTTTATAATGTTAACAATTGTGTTGTATAAAGACCTAGAATGCACCATAGTGTATGTTAGATGTGATAGTGGATATGATGACTATCATGAAACACATCTAATAGTCATTGTGTGTTCTAAAATCGTTCCTAGTCGATTGTGCCGTCAAATTGAGGATAAGGCCGCCCGAGTTTGAGACTAGCATCTGCGATGTGAAGTATCACGTTTCATTGGTAGGGAACATTGTGATGTTCTGAGCATGCAGATGGATAGTGACCTGGTGATCTATCGAACTACCCTCGTTCGGACTTTCCAAGTGGTTACCATTTGTCGAGTGGATTAAGTCCGAGGTCTTGGTTGTACAGATTAGCCCTTATTACTCGAAACGTCATTGACTCTACATGATAGGTGCCTCACTTTGACCCGTTTACCGACTCAGTTGGGGTCATCAGGTGGCGGGGTTGGGTGAGGTCCCGATGCATGTAGGAGTCGATGCTTCGTTGTCGAGGATTCACCGCTCACCATTGTGCGTGGATATCCTATGCTATCTGAGGAGATAATAGTGTGACAAATCTCTGGCCAGAGTACTAGATGTGTTTTAGGTAAATGGGTTTACCTAGTAACACATGCGATGTCACTATTTGATCTCCAAGATGTATGCATGGTTATTGGATCTCTAGAGACTCTCGATTTACCAATGGTCGTTGATCTGATCGGGATATTTGTGTTGAAAGGAACGTACTGCATGCTAACCATGACCGACTGGTACTTGCAGGCACTATCAATGATACCTAGGGAATCAAGGGGCGATGTTGCTGGACGCTTTACCATGATCCGCTGGGTTAATCCGAAAATGTGGTTTCGGAGTCACAAATATTGTGAGCCCAGGGCTAGCTGTATCCCTGAACCATTGAGGGTCACACAAGTACTGGTTTCTCAATTCATGCATGGAAATTAAGCTCAATTTGTTGAGTATGGGAGGAGGAAGGATGGAAGTGCGACTTCCTAAAATTAAATAGGGTGAAAATGCAATTTCCCTAAAGTTTGGGCTAGTTTGACTACCCTTGAAACTTGCAGGGGCCAAACTGCTATTGGATTAGGTGGTCCGAAAAATTGTTTTCGCATCATAATGCTCAGTTTCGTAAACTGTGTAGATCGGTCCGATCTGATCGTCGATCGGGATTATGATTGAGCCACAGTGATGGACTTGAAACCAATGTTCACCCTGGGCCTTGGCCCGACCCAAGCCCATTAAGCTGGATCAAGCCCATGGAAAATCTATAAATAGAGGCCCTGGGGTATTCATATGAGACATACCAAAAGCTCTTCAGCTTATATTCTCCCTTCCTCTCCTCTCCTCCCCACGCCGCCGTCTCCGCCGTCGGACTTGTTCAGACCGTTCCGGAGAGGAGATTCCGTCAGTGAAATCTTCGTCGTGTCTTCTTGTGCAGACCGGCGAAGGAATTGGGATTCCGGTCATGGACCGGATTAGGAGGCCAACAACCGCCAATCATTGAAGTGCCGATTTCCACGTGAAATTGGTCGGAGCCAGGCGCCTAGACGCCAGCAAGGTACTGATCTAAACATCCTATGTATGTTTATATACTGAATTGCAGGTGTATTGACCGTTCCCGGGTCCAAAATTTAAATCTTTCGCTGTGCCCCGGGAGCGGGATCCCGATCCGCCGCTTCGCCAATAGTGGTATCAGAGCTTTGGCTCGGATATGTCAATACACGTTTTGTACATGTATTGCATCAGATCTCAGATTTTTTAAACAAAATATAATAATTTTCGGCGACTTCGCCGCCGCCACCGCGCGCCCGTCGCCACGGCGTGCACAACTGCCGCGCGAGATTCGTGGCGTGATTCGTGCGATCGTGCATGCAGGATGAGGCGGGCGTTGAGCCCGCTGGCCGGCACCCGTGCGCGCACGTCGCGCACAAAAGTGCGCGCCGCCGCCGCCCCACCTGCGCGAACTGGTCGCGCAGGTGGCCGCCCCCGTACGCACACGTTGCGAACGGTGGCGCGCACAGCGTGCAACACGGTTGCTACACGCGTGCGGGCGGCGGCGGACCACCCATGCGGCGTTTCCGGGGAGGAGATGCGGCGGTGGTTTTTGAATTCTAGGGTTTTTCCGGGCCTGTCCCGAGCGGCCCGAGGGGTTTTTGGGCCAATACTTGATATTGGGCTTTTTGGTCGGATAAAAATTAATTTTTTAAAATTTTTGAGATTTTGTACCTAAAATTGTTTTGAGCCCAAAATTGATGCAATTAAAATAACAAAATAAGATTTTATTTATAAAATCAAATTTGATTTGATTATTTTATTTATGTCGATTATTGAGTTAATTGATAGTGTTTGGGATGATCGTGAGTCGTGCCCAATGTGTTAGGTGTATGCTAGGTTTTACAATTCTTGGTTGTAATAGTGTTGATATCATTTCAAAGTGGGCCTGTTTGTGGCCCGTTCCACCCCTTTAAATTGTATCCTTATTTGTCATGGTTATTTAAATGTAAATATTAGACTTAGTGGGAGGATATTTTGAAGATGGTGGAGATGATAATCAAAGATGTTGAAGACCGAAGACTTATAAAACTGGAAGCTTATGTAATAGGATTGCATTTGCATACTGCATGTCACCTAGGATTGGACCTAGATCCGTGCTTGGCAACCACGGATCGCATAGCTCTCTCTTATCGATCATCCCAATTATGTATGTGATATATTTCTGTTGAATCCGTGATTTTAAATTTGATTTAAAATTATTTAGACTTTCAAAATTAAAATCCCTCATTTTAAATTTGATTTAAAATTTATATCAAGATTAAAGTTTATTCGATAAGGTAAGGGAATTTAAATATTGTTTAAAATTTCCTATCTTCCATCAACAATGGATGTACGTCGATGCTACCCGTATACATGGCCCGGCTCATATTATTTAGGGGGTTATGTATGTCGGAAAGATGTACACGTCATTGACACTAGCTGTGAGTTGGTTGGAACTCCCTTTAACGTTGGCTCATATTATTGGGGACATTAAGGGGACCGTTCATCACGACTCAATATTGATGGGTCATCTTGAAACTTGATAGTAATCAGCGTCATATTATTGGGCCTTACTCGACATGAGGTAAATACATGGTGGTTGCACCTGTTGGAATTGGGCTCTACCTTTTGAGGGTCATGGTTGGCTGATATTATTCGGGACCATGATTTCTTGATTGGACTCTGTGTACCCACTAAGGAAACTTGCTTTCTCGATTTCATTAGAGGGTTGTGAAATCGTTAAAATAGTGGGAGGGTAATTCATAAAACTAAATGAACTTGTTTTATGTCTTAGCGTATTTCATAAATAGTGTGTAATGCATGTCTGTTTTCTTTTCAGTATAAACTGCTATTATTATGTTTTCAATCAAAAATCCACTTTCTGCTATACTGGTTATCAACAAGTTCACTGGTTTGAACTACCAATATTGGCTTCGAAACCTCAAGATTGTCTTGGCTTCGGAGAAACTTCTCTACATCAGCATACTCCCTGACAACCTCCACATCAGCAATAGAAGGTCCATCATGCACTGTAGTCACTGAAATACTGTCTAGGAATGACGGACAGCGAGCATCAATGAGCTTCCTTGCCTGTAAGAAAGATATAAAGCGTGGCTTTCTCATACCCGTCGTTGCCACGAAATCAAAAGCTTCCTCCCCAGGAGATCTAAGCCGTACTGTTCTGCACTGGAAAACGAATCTCGCCTTATTCTCTGTCAGCCAGTCCATTCCAAGAATAATATCAAATTCTGACATCGGAAACACAATCAGGTCGGCGCGAAAAGCCCGGCCCTGTAGCATCAACTCAAGATCCCGGTCGATGCTAGCTGTAGAGATATCCTCTCCTGAAGGAACTATCACCAATAATCCCCCTCCAAAACTCTCCTGAGCAATATCCTTGCGCCGCACAAACTTCTCGGAGATAAATTATTGTGTTGCCCCTGAATTAAATAGAGCCTTGGTGGCTACACCTAGAATGACCACTTTACCTAAAAACAGGAGTCACACTTGCGAACGACAACCATCTAACGATTGTACAAAACAACCTTGAGATCTATCACCATATAGAATTTAATCCCCTATGGTCCTCTTGCTCTGCTGTTGTTGCTGAATTTGGCCCTGAAAAGGCCTCTTCCTCTGCGCCTCCTGCTCCATCTCCCGGAGCATCCTCTCAGCCCGAGGGCTCCTACAATTGTAGTGGGATAATCAGTCACCCCCGATACTAGCATGTCCATCTTGATAGAAGGACTCAATCCCTCCTTGAAGTGCTTCAGCTTCTCCATTGCATTGTCAACGATCAGGGGCATAAAATGGCATCCTCTATCAAACTTTCGGACAAACTTGGCCGCCGACATGTCCCCCTGTCGAAGGTTCATAAACTCCCTCTTCATTCTGGCTCGTGCCTCCTCTGAGAAGTACATACCATAAAATAGCTCCTTGAACCCCTCCCAGGTCAAGGTATCAATGTCCACCAACTTACCGGATCCTTCCCACCATAAACGGGCATCATCTCGCAGCATGTACTTGGCGCATCGCACCCTGTCATCATCCCTAAGCTCCATAAAGTCAAAGATCATCTCCAAGGACTCTATCCAGTACTCAGCCACGAAAGGATCCATTGTACCCGAGAACTCCTTCGGGCCCATTTTTCGGAAGTTCTCATACACTGCCTTGTTTCGCACCCTCCGATCAGCCTCAGACTGCTGCTCCAGAAACCGAGTCAATCCAGTCAACAACTGTCAACTAGCATCAAGGGGTGGAGGCGGAGGTGAGTCTCGCCTCCCCTCCTCCCGGTCCATGGAGTTGCTGTTCAACCGATGTCTGGGAGACATCTGTGGGTTGTAACAAATTTGAACTACTTAATCTCGACATGCCTCAAGAAGATATAAATATACCATTATCTAGTCTCACGACATAATCACATTAATATCTCAAAATAATAAACATCAGCTAAAAATGAATGAACCAATAACTAAAACAGTTAAATACTAAGACTTACAGATTTTGAGGCGTGACTCCCTGAGTTTATTGCAGTCAGCTGTAGGCACAACCCAAACCAGGACCTTGCTTTGATACCAACTGAAACGCCCTCACTCTCATTTTCTAATAAAATAAATGCGGAAATAATTTTTTTTAAATATTAACTAGTAAAACGTTTAAATGAATATATCATGTAAAATTTCTAAAAATTCAAAATTATTGATATATGTTGTAAATAATATTTGAAAGATTCAAAACTTTCAACAATCATATAGAATTCACCAACTCAATCTCAAAAACATAACTGAAAAAAAATCTATTCGCCAAATAATGTATTTCAAACTCATGCATTAATAAAATAATCCTTCAAATTATTTGCGGAAAATGCGAGATCACTGGATCGGTTGTCTAGCTGGACTGCTGGTCGCTCAAGAGTCCTGCCCTCGATCTCAGCCTCATCTGACCAATCAAGCATAGTGACTCTAAAGACTCAACAAGTACAAAACTTAGGAATAACGAATACTAAATAATACACGCACATGAAATTAAAATATTACTACTCAAAAGAATTTTCTCAACTTAAGAAAAACGCACAAAACATTATATTCTCCAAAATATCAAAAAACTATACTTGCATAAAAGTAAACTTGGTAAACATTTTCCTCATGAATTCAGTTTCTCGACCGTGGTCCCTTAACCTCAAGCCACTTGATCAAGATATAAAAATATCATGATAACAGGTTGGAAAGGCACTCCAGTACTCAACTGAAGCCCAGGCCCGTCAGCTGGAAAGACACTCCAGTACTTATCTGAAGCCTAGACCTATCAGTTTGAAAGGCACTCTAGTATATATGAAACCCAGAACCGTCAGTTTGATATGGAAATCGGAACGTCTTCCAGCCCTATACCCGTCATATAAAAACCACAATTAATCCCTTCATTCCAAAAATTTATTTTCTTCTCATTTTAGCCTCATAATAAATCAAATCCTCAAAATAATTTCCTTCCTAACTTAAAAAATTTCTCTAATAATATTCCTCAAAACTTTCCAGCAATGACAGTTTAAAAATCACACATTCTAAAAATATCATTTTCTAGGCATTAATTTATCATGAAAATTGCCAAAATTCTCATAAATAAAATAAATTTTAAAAATGCTGAAAGATATTTTAAAATATGTTTAAAACGTCAAATAAAATCATCCACAAACTTTGGCAGCCCCTAAGAATCGAAATCTCAATTTTTTACAAAAATGACCCGACGAGGCTTACTTCGAGCGACAAAATGGAAAAAATCCAGTTCTTAAAAAAATCAGTCCATGTTTTTACAAACGTCACCCTAACTCAAACTACTAGCCACAGGAACAAATGAGACTCAAAAAAGACTAATGACGTGACCAATCCGATGCCCGTAAGGCCACTGCTCGTGCATAGAGGCAAATCTGGCATAGGCTGAGACCTCATCTAAAAACGTCTAACTTTTCTCCACTCCAAGACCAGACCAGCCCCTAGTACAGCCCATGGACGAACCCTAGACTCCATCCTAACCCCTCTGGACCTTACCTATGCCATGCTATATCTCTCCTTCCTCAAAACCCTTGTCGATTCATACACCCATCTCTCACTTCTAGATCTGATCTGCTGCCAAGTTCATGAAAACATTACGTTGACCATCAATCCATGCATAAAATATAGATTTAAAACAACAAAAATCCTTAAATTTAAATATATGAGTATATATTGCTTGAAGGATGCATGATGAAATCGTTTTGTACTTGCCTCTCTTGTTAAAAATTACAACTTTTTGAAACAAAGTGTTGTGTTTAGTGAAGAGGGGAAGGGGACGGCTGATGCTAGGGTTAAGAGGAGGGGTTCAGTTTTTTAATTATGAATTATGGTATAAGAGTTGTTAGTTAACTAAATAAAATGCTAGTTAATTACTAAGAGTTGTTAATTTACTAAATAAAGTTTTAGTCAACAATAAAAAGGTTTATTTTGAAAGTTTCTAATTAACTAATAAAAGTGCTATCATATTTTAATACAAATAAATAAATAATTCTATATCCTACATAATTAACTTTCAAAATAGCTTTTAAACAAAATATACTTTTAAAATTGTACTACTATCAAATCTTCTAATGCATAGGGACTGATCACAAGAATTAATTTTATAAAAATCTTCTTTACCTAGGTGTCCCATCGTCTCCTTTCCAGCCTCTCATCATCTAAATTAAAATTCTGAAAAAAAGACTCATCAAAAAATAATTAAGTAAATCATATACCATAATCATGGAAATAAATAAAATAACAAGGCATGCGATTTGGGTAAAAAAATTTCTAGGCGTTACACGTGTGTTACAAATGTGGCAAGCCAGGCCACATATCCAAGTCTTGTCCAAAGTCCAAGCAACTGATCACCAGTAGGGCCTATGTAATGACAACAGATCAAGTTCAACCTATCAGAGCTTAAGCTGTGATAAGCTCGATTTCTTTTATCACACTTGAGTCTAGGCACAGTTTGGTATGTTGCATGTGCATGACTATGTGATTTACCTGTTCTGTGATATATTTCTTGTTGTGTGGTCTTACCCTCTTAGTACCTTCTTATATGCCACCTAGACGTAGGGGTAGAGGTATAGGACAGTTTCAGCAGGAATCCGAGGGTCAGAACGATGAGGATCAACGTAGTATTCCTAGTCATAGACGTACCAGACAGGTCGAGGATGAGGTAGATGAGCTGGCAGCCCGTGTGGACGACATGGAAATTGTGATGGCGAGGTTTCAACGGATGAATCCTCAGACGTTTAATGGTGATGAGCCTAGTTCGAGGCGGAGTCCTGGTTGCAGCATATTACCGGGTTGTTTGATCATGTCAGGTATGACGATGAGCGTAGGTTGAGTCTAGCTACATTTCAGTTAAGGAGGAATGCTGAGCGCTGGTGGAGAGGTGCTTCGATGACTCTTGAGGAGACTGGAGTAGGGATCTCGTGGAACAGCTTTTGTACTGCCTTCCATCAGGAGTACGTTCCGAAATCCTTTGTGAACGATAGTGAGCGTGAGTTTTATAAACTAGTGCAGGGGAATCTGTCCGTAGGAGAGTATGCCAGGAGATTTTCATCTCTTCTTGCATATGTTCCGCATGTTTCTAGCCGAGAGAAGGCAAAGAGGAACAAGTTCTTGGAAGGACTGAATGAAGAGTTGTATTCGTTGGTGCTGGAGAGTTCATCGGCTAGCTATGCAGAAGCGGTGGACAGGGCTATTGACATTGAGTAGGGACTGCAGAACCGTAGGGCTCGTGTTAGGCCGCAAGTGGTGCAAGGTAACCATCTCATGGTTTTGGGGGTGCAACCTTCCCAATATGTGCAGTCATCTCAGCCACCCCAGCAGCAGGTAGCCCAACAGTCTCAGGATTGGGTGAGACCCCGATGCATGTAGGAGTCGATGCATCGTTGTCGAGGATTCACCGCTCGCAGACATGCGTGGATATCCTATGCTATCTGAGAGGATAATAGTGTATAAATCTCTGGCCAGAGTACTAGAAGTGTTTTACCTAGTTACACTCGCGATGTCACTATTCGATCTCCAAGATGTATGCATAGCTATCGGATCTTTAGCGACTCTCGATTTACCAATGGTCGTTGATCTGATCGGGATATATGGATTGAAAGGACCGTACTGTACGCTAACCAAGACCAACTGGTTCTTGCAGGCACTATCAGTGATACCTAGGGGATCATGGGGCGATGTTTCTAGACGCTCTTACCATGATCCGATGGGCAAGTCCGGAATTGTGATTCCAGAGCCACAATGGTTGTGGGCCCACGACTAGCTGTATCCCTGAACCATTGAGGGTCACACAAGTACTGGATTCGAGATTCCCGTACGGAAACCGAGCTCAATGTGTTGAGCATAGGAGGAGGATTTTGGAAGTGCGACTTCCTAAAAGTCAACAGGGGTCAAATCGTGATTTCCCGCTGTTGAGGGGCAAAACGGTCATTTTGCACTGGAGTTCTGAAAAATGGTTTTTCAGATCATAGTATTCAGTTTTGGAAACTGAGTCGATCGGTCCGATCTGTTCGACGATCGTATTTATGATGAAGTCACGGTGATAGGGATGAACCGAATTTTCATACGTTGACCCGGGCCCGTTGGGCCGGTCCAAGTTTATCACTAGTTATTTAATTAGGCTTAAGCCTAAATCATAACATGAGATACACACTAACCCTAAACCTAGTGTGCTAGACACGGCCGCCCCCTTATATGCAGTGGAGCGAGACAGAGAAAGACGAAGAAAAGAGGCAAAGTCGTTGAAAAGAAGAAGAAGAGATTAGTTTTTCTGCTGATATTCTTTGTACACATCCTATGTACAATTTTTGTTGGTTAATAAAATTTGTTTTCCAGCAGATAGTGTGCAATTTATTTTTGCATATCTTTTGTCTCGGCTGCTGAAGTTTTGTCATCACCAAAAAGGGGGGAATTGTTAGAACAATATTTATAAGTTTTGGTGATAACAAAATTAAGACTAGTTGCTATTGGACATTCGGTTGTCGCATGAGTTTATCTATCTACAGTAGCATTTCAGCAGTTGAGGTTTTCAAGTTGTGATTCAGCAGTTGGAGCTTTTGTGAGATTTCAGCAGTTGATATGATTTCAGCAGTTGAACGGTTTGAGTAGATCAGCAGATGTTGTTGTCGCGATCAGCAGATACCTATTTGTGCTTCAGCGTGTTTTTGCTAAGGATTGGTGAACGACAGCGTTTTGATAAGTTGGAACGACGTCGTGGAGTGCACTGTTTCGTTTCAGCAGAAGAAGTGTTCAGCAGATACTTTGTTGAAATAGTTCAGCAGTTGCTTAGTCTATTTGTTGAAGATTGCGATACGACAGCGTTTGATTTAGTTGGAACGACAGCGTTTGGATTGATTCAGCAGAAGCATTTCTTTGTCAATCAGCAGATGCTCTACTTGGTGTTTACCAGCAGATGTATTTCGAAGATAGCAAAACGGCGTCACTTGATTAAGTTGACACGACATCGTTTTATTGCTAAAGGAATCAGCAGATGGAAAAACGCGTATGCATATCAGCAGATGAATTCTTCCAAGCGTTTTTCCAGTCGAAGCTTATGACAACGAAGATGGATGTAAGTGCTGATGTTCAAAGTAGTTTCAGGCGCAAGCTCTAAGTATTTGAAATACGATCGTTTGCTCTTAAGGAAAAGATTTGTTGGATCGTACAGTTGCCTGGAATGAAGGAAACAAGAGTGTACAGTGGCCGTTTCTCTATGCTTGCACAAAAATGGAAAGAAGACAAATTGGCTCTGTGGATGAGCGTTTGACCTTGCAGTGGAGCAGAGATTACGGTGTACTATTTTGGCAGTAATTCAAACGGGATTTATTTCCTTTGGAGAGTTAATGTTACCGTTGCAATCAAAGACTATAAATATCAGCAGCGGTGATTGAAGAAAAAAAACATCGCTATTCTATCTTTGCTATAACGCTGCCAAAAT
>KQ986574.1:118528-132732 GCA_001598015.1 Dorcoceras hygrometricum
TGCTGATTTCCAAAGTAATTTCAGGCGCAAGTTCTAAGTATTTGAAATACGATCGTTTGCTCTCATATGGAAAAGATTTGTTGGATCGTACAGTTGCCTGGAATTAAGGAGACAAGTTAGGTACTATTTTTGGGTGAATAGTACAGTGTACAGTGGCCGTTTCTCTATGCTTGCACAAAAATGGAAAGAGACAAATTGGCTCTGTGGATGAGCGTTTGACCTTGCAGTGGAGCAGAGATACGGTGTACTATTTTGGCAGTAATTCAAATGGATTTATTTCCTTTGGAGGATTTAATGTTACCGTTGCAGTCGAAGCCTATAAATATCAGCAGCGGCTTTGAAGAACACACCATCGCTAATTATCTATTGCTGTAACGCTGCAAAAATTGAAACAGAGCTTTCACTTCGTTGATATTTCAAAAAGCTCAGACTCGAAGAACATTTCGTTTTGATCTTCATTAGAAAAACATTCGAGTCAATCTTCTGGTTATTCATTTGTTGATACCAGAAGATATTTACAGTCTCTTGATTCGTGTTCTCATTGATATATTTGATAGAGTCTGTAAACGAACTGTCTTTTAAGAAGTTCGTAAAACGTTCAAAACATTGTAAACCAGCAGCGAAGTCTGCGTCAAGTTGTTTTGTAAAGGGCTAGGAGTTCTCGTAGCTGCGGGTTACGGGAGCGGGTGTTTGTAGAAAGGCTACACACATCAAAGTCTTTTAGTGCTACCTTCCGAGGAGGAAGAAGGGGAGACGTAGGATATTTATATCCGAACTTCCAGAAACAAACTCTCGACTCAATCTCTTACTTACGCATTTATTTTGTGTTGCGTTTAGTTTATTGTTCACAAACCAATCGGCCTATTTCCGCACATATTTTGTTGGCTGAGAAGTTTTCTTATAACTGAGATCCAAACATTTTAAAAGAACTTTGAAATAGAAAAATCGAAGGAGTTCATTCAACCCCCTCCTTCTGAACTCCTATTTGCTTAGTGATCCTATTTCCGGGACCATCATTAATATTGTATTGATCGTCTCCCGGGCAATTTTGTTTTTTGCTGCGCCCCGGGAGGCGGGATCCGGATCCTACACCGTTGTTCCCCAACACCCTGATAAGTTGTATTGGTAGGATTGATTTCTGGTTGAGCTTAGCTCCCCGCCGTGAGCTGCTGTAGTTGGCCTTGAGTTTTTGTTAGCTTGCCTGAGTTGTTTTGTGCGTTGTTTGCTTCGACATGTGCTTGTATCAGATTTCTCGGGCTTGTTTCCGGTAATTGTTGCCCAAAAATTAGAGGTACGGATCTTGAGCTTGAAATTCAGCTTGGAATTCGGCGTGAGATTAATGTGAGGTTGCTGGGATGTGTTCGCTGTTTGTGATTGCCGTGTATTTGGTTGCTGTTGCATATGGTTTATGCTAGCTGGTTTCGGTGATTGCATACACGCATGGTTCACGCATATTTCAGATCCCTTGCTTTGTATCTTGTTTTATTGTGCTGTTGTTTCTTACCAGGATGCGATGACGAGCGGAGATACCGCACTCTCATCTCCCTGCTGGGATCTGTTAGCCCTCATGCGCCGAGTGGTTAACTACCACAGTTCATGGGTTGTGAAACGGCAGGTTGAGCTGTTTGATGCATCTGGTATTCGGGTGTAGTGTCAAGGCGAGTGGCTCATTACCAAACTTTGAACACACCCCGTGGCCACCATTCATTGCAGATTCTTGTTGAGCTGTGCTTGAGCTTCCTTGGCTCCCTTTTCGGTTGTAGCCTTCAGCTGTTATCCGGTGTCTCATGCATAGCATCTGCATTTTATCTTATGCTTTTCTTTAGCTGTTTCAGTTGCTCTCCGTACTGGGGTTTGACCCCATGTCCCTCTGGGTCTTGGTTTGTTTTCCTTGCCTGTTTTGTTGTTCAGGTTATCCAGCTGGTCGTGGAGCTGACCCAGCTAGAGGTTCCCCAGGTGGTGGTTAGATTATCCCAGTAGTATATAGCATATATTTATGTATCAGTCCAGTTAGCCAGGGGATGCCCTGTGCTCTTGTTGTATTTTGTGGTACTCGGTTGTGGTTGTTACCAGGTATCTGATACATGTTTATGTTGTACTGTTTTCGTGGGTTTGTAGCCTTTGTTGGTTGATTTTGTAAACTGGGATTACTTTGAGTATTGTCGTATTTTAAATTATACTGTTTTAAATCGTCAGGCCAAAAGCAAAAATTTTACCCGCTTTTTAGTAGCTTCCGCTTGTGTTTGTGTAGTTTTACTCTGTTGCGAGCACAAGGCCTGACAGTAAGGCTTCGTTTTAAGGCAAGTAAAAGTTGATCCTTTGCTACACCATTTAAAGCATATATTTATTTTATTCATTTTATGGATCTGCTTGCCTGTATGTTTAAGATATGTTGAAGTTCATGTTTAAAATCATTTACGCATGTTCAAGGAAATAAATATTGGGTTCAAAATGATTTTTTACTGCTTCCAAGTTTTTCGAGAAATTTATTGATGTTTTAAAAATACGGAGGAGTTCGAGTTTGATTCAAGTAAGTTCATGAATATTATTCTTTCTGGTGAATGGTAACTAATGAGCTTGACGCTGTGAGATCGGAGTTACTGGTCGAATCAGAAGTTAAATCTGGTTTGATAGGTAACGGCTGGTAGCATGGCTGTCGCTTTGATGTTGCAAAACCAAGTTTGTAATCAGCAGTTGCAATTGTTTAGTATTCAGCAGTTGCATGGATTCGCGTTTCAGTAGTTATATTGTTCGTATTCAGCTGTTGGCAGATGTTGCACCAACAGTATTCAGCAGTTGCGATTGATTAGTGTTTCAGCAGTTGTGTTAGTTTGTCCAGCTGTTGCATTTATTCTTAATTATTGTTCGTATTCAGCTGTTGGCAGATGTTGCACCAACAGTATTCAGCAGTTGCGATTGATTAGTGTTTCAGCAGTTGTGTTAGTTTGTCCAGCTGTTGCATTTATTCTTAATCAGCTGTTGCTTTGATTTGTCATCAGCAGTTGCATTAGTTTGGTTCAGTTGTTGGTTCATTCAACGTATGAAATTATGCATTTAAGTTGCGTTGACTGCTGAGTTGACCAACTACATTCGTTGTTCCCAGAATCAGCTGTTGAGTTCAATTGTATTTCATTGACTGCTGAGTTGACCAAATTGAGTTGCGTTGACATCTGTTACAAGCTAACGACATTGTTTCATTTATCACATCTGTTTCAATGTTAGCGAGTGTCCTTGAAGCTGTTTTACGCTAACGATATTGTTTCCCTTAGCAAAAGCTGATTCCTTTTAGCGATAACCGTGAACAGTAAAGATCTGTTTTGTTACCAAGTACTGTTCCATTTTATCAAGTCTGATTTCATTTCAGCGATAAGTTCCCAATAGTCGAATTCGATACTCAGTAAAGTTTTAAAATGGACAAGTTTTTAAATGAAGGATCCCGATGATGTTTAAATAGAATTTCAAAGAAAAGATGAGAATTAAAGGAACAAAAGTTTATTTTAAGATTTATGGCATAGATAACAGACGGTCACAAGGAGAAGGGTGAGTAGTCGTTCAGATGTCGACTGCCCTTTCATATGAGCTATATGCTAAAACTGATATCAGAAGTCATTTTGATCAAAGTGCAACACGGACCTAAGGAGATATTCTAAGCCATAAATCAAAAGAAAATGATGATGATGAGATCTGGGCTATTATCCCCATCTCCAAGTTTATGAATGAAAGAAAGAAATGTTTACGAATGTTTACGAAAGAATGTTTACGTTTTGATGTTCCTTTGACTCAGATATGTATATGTTCAGATGTCTGCCCGCGTTAAATGAATTTGTTATTATTCAGACTTTACTTGCTGAGCTCCTAGGCTCACTAGCTTTTAAAATGGTGCAGGTGCGACAGCTGAGGAGCGAACGGGAGGTGAAATCTGACAGCGGCTGGTGGTGTTGTGTTTATCAACAACCAGCGTTTTTCGTGTCATAGCTGATGTTGTCATTATTTTAGGCATCTGTATTAGATCAATTTCAACAATTGTAAATTCATATAGAATTTCAGATGTTGTAATGCCGCAATTGCAATATATAATAGAGATCTGTTTTCCACATATTGTTAGTACTTGGCGCCGCGTGTGTGTGTCTGTCAGCTTTTGTGTTTGTGTTACAATTTATTTTTAAGTTATAAGGAATATAACTTATAACAAATTGTCTTCAGCCCTTCTTTTTATTTTAAAATTTTATTTTACCCCAATTTCGTGACCCCGTGGGTTTGGGCGTCACAATACAACTCATGCTTGATAAACTCTATTCCTATATCGCTCCTAATCTGGTTGATATTACAAGATTTCTCATTTTGAATACGTTTTAAGATCTTGATCAGCTGGTCGGCAGTTTGACCTTTTGATTACAAAAATAATATCCAAGTAAATTTTGAAAAATCATCTATCACAACGAGGGTATATTTCATCCCCCTTAGCTGGTTATGGGTATTGGACCAAAAAGATCCATATGCCGAAGATCCAGCTTACGAGAGGTTTTGGTACTGCCTTTAGTTTTGAAAGTAGATTTGATATCTTTACCCAGCTGACAAGTGGAGCAGATCTTATCCTTTGAAAGTTTTAATTTGGGAAAGCCATCAACTAGTTCACGCTTACTCAAATTGGAAATAGTTTTAAAATTCAAATGATTCATCCGCTGATGCCATAACCAAATTTTCGAAGAGTCATCTACTAGGAAGGTTTGTTTTTTATGCGATTGATCTAACCAATCAACTTTGTATGTGTTACCAGATCGATAATCAACTAGTACAGTCAGACCCTCTGAATTAAGAACAATGCACGTGTGCTTCTGAAATTTAACAGAATAATTACTGTCGCACAATTGACTTATGCTTATCAAATTGTAGCACATGTTCGCAACAAGAAGAACATTGTTGACAGTAAAGTTAACATGGGTAAGCTTACCTTTACCCACGGTATTACCGTTTGAGTTGTCACCAAAGGTGATCTTAGGTCCATTGCATGATTTTATGCTTGTGAGCATCTTAGCATCTCCAGTCATGTGCCTTGCACATCCACTGTCCAGATACCATATTGAGTGCTCAGTCTGGATACCTGTTGTACCTGCAGTCACATGAAAAAGGAATTTGGTACCCTTTGATTCATTTGGGTCCAGGTTTGATTAGACCTTTCGGCACTCGCCTTGGATAATCTTTAACCATTTACCGGTGTGTGCGTCAAAATATTTGTGTACTCCACGTGTGTTCTTTGATCTGGATGGGGAGTGAGAAGTAATATATGGGGCATTCGATCTGAACCTACGATATTGAGGCCTGTACTGTCTGTCCTTCTTTGAAGTTCGAGAGAACTGGCCTTGAATTTACCACCAGATTTGGTTTTATCCCGCCTCTGTATTATTCTTTTGTGTAACCAGCTCTCCTGAGACTTCTTAGGAGCAGAGTACCCCAACCCACAAAATCTACCTAGACAGATCGGATACTTGTCTACTATCATGTCGTCACTAGATTGTGCCTGTTTTGGCTGTCATGTGCTGGATTTTACAAAGTTAATTGTCTTAAACTTTGTCCTTTCTGGCATTGGAGTGATACTGGTCTCTACTGTACTGCCTTCATCGCTATTGTAGCCCAGTCCGGTTCTATCACGGGATGGCTTTGTAGCTCCATGAGTTGTTATAATGAAAGAGAAGACCTAGTCCAAGAGCTTATTATACCAGCCAGCCGCTGGTTCTCAATGAGTATCTCCTCGGACTTGTTTCTTAGTTATTCATTCTCAGTTACAAGCTTACTTAGAGCAGCTTGCATATTTCTTGAACTAACCAGCTCAGCGCTCATTGCATCACTCTCTTTTTCAGCTTTAACTTCCTCGAATGATTGAGAAACTTTTTTGTATTCGAGGACCATTTAATTTAGTGCAGTGACAAGGTCCTCAAGTGTAAATTCAGGATTTGAAAAATCAAATACCTCCTCAGTGTCATCGGCCATGAGACAATGTACTTCATCCTCACTTTCGCTTGATGAGGAGGTTCCGGAGTTTGATTCCCTAAATCAGAGTGAAACGCCCCAAATTTAATGACTGCCCCCACTGTACCAACACTGGTCTTTCTAGCGTGTTTTGTCCTTACTCGCACGCACCCTGAGAAACATCCCAGGGGATCACCCATCCCAAAATTTCCCAAATCAAGCACGCTTAACTTTGGAGTTCTTAAATGATGAGCTCCTGAAAAGAAGATGCACCTTGTTGTTATGGGTAGTACCAATTAAATCTGATAAGCCTTTCTCAACTAATCTCAATTACATCTGTAACTTCCCAGTCTCGTAATCCCTCTCATTCCGGTGTGGGATCGGTTCATTCATGTGCCCCTTCGCTTCTAGAAGCCTGTCAGGAGCCTCTCATTGTCCGTGCAACCTCTGGCACCGGCGATCACTCCCCGTCCTCTTTTGAGCTCCGGACCTCACATGCCCACCAGCTTCCGCTTGGTTCGTCCCCGAACCACACCGTACTAAGAGAGGTCGGCTCTGATACCAACTGTAACGCCCCAGATTCAACGACTGTCCCCACTGTACCAACACAGATCTTTCCAGCGTGTTTTGTCCGCACTCGCACGCACCCTGAGAAACATCCCAGGGGGTCACCCATCCCAAAATTGTCCCAAGTCAAGCACGCTTAACTTTGGAACCCTGACGAAACATCCACGGGGGTCACCCATCCCAAAATTGTCCCAAGTCAAGCACGCTTAACTTTGGAGTTCTTAAATGATGAGCTCCTGAAAAGAAGATGTACCTTGTTGTTATCGGTAGTACCAATTAAATCTGATAAGTCTTCCTCAACTAACCTCAATTAAATATGTAACTTCCCAGTCGCATAATCCCTCTCATTCCGGTGTGGGATCGGTTCATTCATGTGTCCCTTCGCTTCTAAAAGCCTGTCAGGAGCCGCTCATTGTCCGTGCAACCTCTGCACCGGCGATCTCTCCCAGCCCTCTTTTGAGCCCCGGACCTCACACTAAGTCAGCCCACATACTCTTGTTTTCCTCATCCATCATGGCCTTCTCTGTTCTTCATTTTCGATAGACCTTTTTCTTATTCTTGTCTTTATTATTGATACGCTCTGGTCGCTTGTTTTCATCTCTCTTTGGCTTCCTGCAATCAGCAATGAAGTGACCAGACCTGCCACAGTTATAACACTTATCGTCAGAAGGAGAGGTAAAGTTTATTTTGTTTGAATCAAAGAAAGAAAATTAGTATTTTGCTTCCGCATAAATTTTCCAAATTTTCTTATGAACAAGGCCATCATATCCTTGCTCATTTCCTCAGCTACTTTGCTGCTTGTAGAACACGAGCTTTGTTCTGGTACTGTGGCGGCGAGAGCTCTGGTTGGTTGAGACGTAGAAGGTTCTGCTAGCAACAATGGCGGATCCGGATCCCGTTTCCCAGAGGCGCAGCGGAAGTTAAAAAAAATTTGCTCCGAGATACGTTCAATACATTAAAACAATAACAATAAACATACATAGGATGTTTGAATCATTACCTTGCGGCGTCTAGGCGCCTGGCTCCAACCAGATTCACAGGGAATTCTGGCTCTTGAATTGTAGGCGGCGGTAGATCGTCTAATTAGGTCCACGACCGGAATTACGATTCCTTGGTTATTCTGCACTAGAAGATCTAACAAATTCACCACGGACGGAATCTCCTCAGCACGGTGGCCGGAACAAGTTCGGCGAAGAGGCGGCGGCACGTGGGTGGCCGACGGCGGCGCGTGGGTTCGGCCGAGAGGAGAGGAGGTGGGCGGCTATTTTGGAGCTAGGGTTTAATGAGTGATCAAGTGTAGTGATTAATGCCCTAAGTCTTTAATTAATAGACTTGTAGTGGGCTTGGTCCGGCCCATCTGGACTTGGGTCAGGCCCAAGTCCATATGAACATCTGGTTCAATTAAATCACCACGGTTTCATCATAACTCCGATCGACGATCAGATTCAACAGATCGACTCAGTTTCCAAAACTGAATATATGATGCGAAAAACAATTTTTCAGATATCCTAGTCCAAAATTACAGTTTAGCCCCTCAACTATGGGAAATCGCAATTTGACCCCTGTTGACTTTTAGGAAGTCGCACTCCCTAAAATCCTCCTCCTATGCTAAACACGTTGAGCTCAATTTCTGTGCGGGAATCCTGAATCCATTACTTGTGTGACCCTCAATGGTTCAGGGATACAGCTAGCCGTGGGCCCACAACCATTGTGACTCCGAAATCACAATTTCGGACTTGCCCATCGGATCATGGTAAAGCGCCTAACAACATCGCCCATGATCCCCTAGGTATCACTGATAGTGCCCACAAGAACCAGTTGGTCGTGGTTAGCGTACAGTACGGTCCTTTCAATGCATATATGCCGATCAGATCAACGACCATTGGTAAATCGAGAGTCGCTAAAGATCCGATAACTATGCATACATCTTGGATATCGAATAGTGACATCACGAGTGTAAATAGGTAAACCCATTTACCTAAAACACATTCAGTACTCTGGCCAGAGATTTATACACTATTATCCCCTCAGAAGCATAGGATATCCACGCATGAGAGCGAGCGGTGAATCCTCGACAACGAAGCATCGACTCCAACATGCATCGGGACCTCACCCAATCCCGCCGCCTAACGACCCCAAGTGAGTCGGCAAACGGGTCAAAGTGAGGCGCCTATCATGTAGAGTCTCAATGGCGTTTCGAGTAGTGAGGACTAATCAGTACAACCAAGACCTCGGACTTATCCACTCGACAAATGGTAACCACTTGGAAAGTCCGAACGAGGGTAGTTCGATAGATCACCAGGTCACTATCCATCTGCATGCTCAGAACATCACAATGTTCCCTACCAATGAAACATGGTACTTCACATCGCAGATGCTAGTCTCAAGCTCGGGTGGCCTTATCCTCATTTTGATGGCCCTATCGAATAGGAACGAGTTCAGAATGCACAGTGACTACTAGATGTGTTTCATGATAGCCATCATATCCACTATCACATCTAACATACACTATGGTGCATTCTAGGTCTTTATCCAACACAATTGTTAACATTATAATCATAATAAAAATAAAGAATGTCATAAAGAAATGCGAATACCATATATAAAGATTGTTGTACACAAGAGTCAATAAATCCCACACGCCACAAGTTGGCTAGTTGGGCATCTACTCTAACAATCTCCCACTTGCCCTATAGCCAACTACTCATCAGACGCAGTCCCATTGTTTTGTGATGTTTTTCAAACAACGGTCCTGGCAAGGGCTTCGTAAGTGGATCAGCAATGTTGTCTACAGAGGCGACCCTCTCAACTGCTATGTCACCTCTAGCCACAATATCTCGGATTATGTGGTATTTCCTCAGTATATGTTTGGATCTTTGGTGAGACCTAGGCTCCTTTGCTTGCGCAACGGCACCCGTGTTGTCGCAGTACACCGGGACTGGACCAACTCCATCAGGAATGACGCCCAACTCTTGGACGAAATTCCTTATCCAAACCGCCTCCTTAGCAGCAGCTGATGCTGCGATGTACTCAGCCTCAGTGGTTGAATCCGCGATGGTGTCTTTCTTAGAACTCTTCCAAGAGACAGCACCACCATTGAGAATGAATACAAATCCAGAGGTTGACTTCGAATCATCCACGTCACATTGGAAGCTAGAATCAGTGTAGCCTTCCAATTTCAGATCACCACCTCCATAGACCATGAACATATTCTTAGTCCTTCGCAAGTACTTAAGAATATCTTTCACAGCCTTCCAATGCATTTGGCCGGGGTTGTCCTGGTAGCGGCTCGTGACACTCAGAGCATATGCGACATCCGGTTTAGTTGAGATCATGCCATACATAATGCTACCTATTGCCGAGGCATATGGCACACGTGCCATACTCTCTATCTCCTCATCAGTCTTCGGACACATAGACTTAGATAGAGTGACCCCGTGGCTCATAGGTAGGTGTCCTCTCTTGGACTCTTCCATAGAGAACCTCTTAAGTATGGTATCGATGTAGGTGGCTTGGGTGAGTCCGAGCATCCTTTTCGATCTATCCCGATAGATCTGTATTCCAAGAATATAGGATGCTTCACCCATGTCCTTCATCGAGAATCTACTAGACAACCATACTTTAGTTGACTGCAACATCCCTACATCATTCCCAATGAGTAGAATGTCATCAACATAATGTACAAGGAATGTCTCAGCTCTTTTAACTACCTTCTTGTACACACATGGCTCCTCGGGATTCTTGATGAAACCAAATTCCTTAATTGTTTCATCGAATCTCAGGTTCCAACTCCTCGATGCTTGTTTGAGACCGTAGATCGATCTCTGAAGTTTGCATACCTTATGCTCGCTTCCTACAGATGTGAAACCCTCAGGCTGCGTCATATAGATCTCTTCCTTAATGTTTCCATTAAGGAACGCAGTTTTCACATCCATTTGCCATATCTCATAGTCGTACCATGCGGCTATGGCAAGTAGGATTCTAATTGACTTGAACATTGCGGCTGATGAGAAGGTTTCATCATAGTCAACACCTTGCCTTTGAGTGTAACCTTTCGCGACCAGCCGTGCCTTGTAGGTCAGTACCTTACCATCAGGCCCATGTTTTCTCTTGTATATCCACTTACACCCGATAGGAACAATTCCTTAGGGAGGATTAACAAGAGTCCAAACTTGGTTCGCATGCATCGAGTCAATCTCAGACTTCATTGCTTCAAGCCCCAATGAATTAGCATAATATGGATCTATTATCCAGCTTATCTCCCACCGCCTGCTTCACGTAAGCAGTACATCCCCAAATCCTCAAAAATGAGTGTTTGGGTGGTTTGCCCATCCATATCTCATGTGGAGTCTTATCCACTGCCTTGGTGTGGACATTGTTCAACAACATTACCGCCGCTTCGAGCGCAAAGCCCCAAAACGAGGTCGGAAGCTCAGAAGCTCATCATAGATCGAACCATGTGCATCAGGGTTCGATTACGACGCTCCGCTACACCATTTAGTAGTGGTGTGGCCGAAGGGGTCCACTGCGATAGAATCCCATTCTCTTTAAGATAGTCTTGAAATTCAGCACTCAAGTATTCACCACCTCGATCGGATCGAAGTGGTTTAACACTTTTGCCTAATTGATTTTCTACTTCAGCCTTGAATTCTTTGAACCTTTCAAAGGATTCAGACTTGTGCTTCATTAAGTACAAGTACCCATACCTAGAGTAATCATCGGTAAAGGTGATGAAGTATGTGTGACCGTACTTAGTACCAATTCTAAGTGGACCACACACATCAGTATGGATCATTCCAATAGGCCTTGAGCACGTTCAGGCTTGCCCTTGAAGGATTGTTTGGTCATCTTTCCCTTGAGACAAGATTCACAAGTCGGTAGGGAGTTAACGTCTGACAAATCAAACATGTCACTCCTAACTAACTTGTTCATCCTTCTTAGAGAAATATGACCTAGCCTAGCGTGCCAAAGTTGTGCTGGGTTCAAGTTATCGTGTTTCCTTTTAATTGTTGTTGTATGTGTTTCGACATCGCGAGTTGGAACTTGTTTCAATTTTAAGGTGTACAAATCGTTTTCGCGTTCCCCAATTCCAATTAAACATCCATTCTTGTAAATATTGCAAATCGAATTAGCAAACATACAAGAATATCCATCACTATCAAGCATAGAAACAGAAATAATATTATTTATTAATTCGGGAACAAATAAAATGTTTCTCAATAACAACTTAAAATCTGAAGACAGAAATAAATAAACATCTCCTATAGCTACTGCAGCAACTCTTGCTCCATTGCCCAGCCTCAAGTGGGTCTCACCCTCTCTAAGACGTCGACTTCTTGTCATCACCTGCAAATCATTGCAGATATGAGATCCACATCCGGTATCAGGTACCCAAGAAGTCGAATTAAGAAACATATTTATTTCGATATAGAACCTACCTTTTGCAGTTCGCAACTGCTCGAGGTACTACTTGCAGTTCCTCCTCCAATGTCCAGTCTTGTGGCAGTGGTGGCAAACATCCTCGGACTTGTTTGGCTTGGAAGCCTTTGCATTGGGCTTCTTAGTGGGCTTTTCCTCCTTCGCAGGGGCAGAACGCTTCTTAACCTTGCTTCTGGGCCCCTTCTTCGTAGAGTAAGAAGAGCCCATAAGGAGGACGGGCTTGTCCTTCTTTATGGTCCCCTCGAACATGACCAGCATGTTAACCACCTCTTCGAGGGTGGCTTCCAGCTTGTTCATGTTGAAGTTGACCACAAAGGGGTCGAATGCAGCGGGTAGTGAGAGGAGAAGCACATCCACAGACAGCTCATGTGGAAGCGTGATATCAAGGCCCGCCAGCTTTTCAACGAGCCCAATCATACGAACCCCATGCTCGCGGACCAAAGTCACATCGTGCATGCGGCTCGTCATAAGCTCCTTGATAGCGGTGAACCTCTCATGTCGAGAGTTCTCCCCATACAGTTCCTTGAGATGAAAGAGTATGTCACCAGCATACTTCGTCTTCTCAAAGCGCCGTTGCATTTCGTTGGACATCGATGCCATCACATAGCATCGAGTCTTAAGCTCGTCGTCCCACCATTGCTTAAGCATAGTCAGCTCCTCAGGGCTGATATCGCCATGGGCTTCCTTCGGAGGGCTCTTCTCTATCGTATAGAGAAGTTTCTCCGAAGCCAACACAATGTTGAGGTTTCGAAGCCAGTCTTGGTAGTTCAGACCGGTGAAATTGTTGCTATCCAGTATAGCAGCGAGTGGGTTTTTGATCGAAGACATTATAAGCAGTTTATACTGAAAAGAAAAAAAAATGCATTACTAACTATATATGAAAAACGCTAAGACATAAAAAAAGGTCATTTAGTTTTATGAATTACCCTTCCACTATTTTAACGATTTCACCACCCTCTAATGAAATCGAGAAAACAAGTTTCCTTAGTGGGTACATGGAGTCCAATCAAGTGACCATGGTCCCGAATAATATCAGCCAACCATGACCCTCAAAAGGTAGAGTCCAATTGCAACCGGTGCAACCTCCATGTATTTACCTCACGTCCAGTAAGGGCCCAATAATATGACGCCGTTTACTATCACGTGTCAAGATGACCCATCAATGTTGAGTAGTGAAGGACGGTCCCCTTAACGTCCCCAATAATATGAGCCAACGTTAAAGAGAGTTCCAACAGACTCACAACGAGTGTCAATGACGTGTACAACTTTCCGGCATACACAACCCCCTCAATACTATGAGCTGGACCATGTATGCGGGTATCATCGGCGTACACCCATTGTTGATGGAAGTAGGGATAATTTAAACAGATTTAAATTCCCTTAGTTTATCGAATAAACTTTTAACCTTGATATCAGTTTTAAATCGTATTTAAAACGATGGATTTTATTTTTGAAAATTTGGTCTCAACAATATTTTAAATCATAATTTAAAACATGCGGATTCAACATATATCAAATATATAAATAAACTTTGGGATGATCGATCGCGAGAGCTATGCGGTCCGTGGTTGCCAATCACGGACCTGGGTCCAGTTCCAGGTGAAATGCAATATGCAATGCAATCCTATTACAATTGCTTCCGGTTTTACAGATCTTCGGTCTTCAAAATCTTTGATCGTCATGTCCACCGTCTTCAAATGTCCTCCCACTAAATCTAGTAATTTACATTTAAATTACCATGACATATTGGGATACAAATTTGTAGGGGTGGGGACGGGCCACAAACAGACCCACTTTAAAACGATATCAACAATTTATTTACAACCGAAATCACAAAACCTATAGCATACACCTAACACATTGGGCATGGCTCTCGATCATCCCAAACATGTAATCAATCTAATTAATTGACATAGATTTAAATAATCAAATCATATTTGAAATTTACCTACAAAATCATATTTTAATTATAAAATCATATTTCATAACTAAAATCACATTTTGTCAATTTTAATTGCATCAAATTGGGCTTAAAACAATTTTAGGCCCAAAATCTCAAAAATTTCAAAATCAATTTTGGTCCGACCAAAATCGGCCAAATATCGAATATTGGCCCGAAAACTTCATGGGCTGCCCGGGACAGCCCGAAACAAAACCTAGAATACAGAACAGCCATCGCATCGCCACAAGGATCGCCGGACGGCAGCCGCACGACAGCGGCCGCCGCCAAC
>KQ986574.1:134405-147160 GCA_001598015.1 Dorcoceras hygrometricum
GGCGCGTGGGTGGCCGACGGCGGCGCGTGGGTTCGGCCGAGAGGAGAGGAGGTGGGCGGCTGTTTTGGAGCTAGGGTTTAATGAGTGATCAAGTGTAGTGATTAATGCCCTAAGTCTTTAATTAATAGACTTGTAGTGGGCTTGGTCCGGGCCATCTGGACTTGGGTTAGGCCCAAGTCCATATGAACATCTGGTTCAATTAAATCACCACGGTTTCATCATAACTCCGATCGACGATCAGATTGGACCGATCGACTCAGTTTCCAAAACTGAATATTATGATGTGAAAAACAATTTTTCAGATATCCTAGTCCAAAATTACAGTTTAGCCCTCAACTATGGGAAACCGCAATTTGACCCCTGTTGACTTTTAGGAAGTCGCACTCCCTAAAATCCTCCTCCTATGCTCAAGATGTTGAGCTCAGTTTCTGTGCGGGAATCCTGAATCCATTACTTGTGTGACCCTCAATGGTTCAGGGATACAGCTAGCCGTGGGCCCACAACCATTGTGACTCCGAAATCACAATTTCGGACTTGCCCATCGGATCATGGTAAAGCGCCTAACAACATCGCCCATGATCCCCTAGGTATCACTGATAGTGCCCACAAGAACCAGTTGGTCGTGGTTAGCGTACAGTACGGTCCTTTCAATGCATATATGCCGATCAGATCAACGACCATTGGTAAATCGAGAGTCGCTAAAGATCCGATAACTATGCATACAACTTGGAGATCGAATAGTGACATCACGAGTGTAACTAGGTAAACCCATTTACCTAAAATACATCCAGTGCTCTGGCCAGAGATTTATACACTATTATCCCCTCATATAGCATAGGATATCCACGCATGAGAGCGAGCGGTGAATCATCGACAACGAAACATCGACTCCTACATGCATCGGGACCTCACCCAATCCCGCCGCCTAACGACCCCAAGTGAGTCGGCAAACGGGTCAAAGTGAGGCGCCTATCATGTAGAGTCTCAATGGGGTTTCGAGTAGTGAGGACTAATCAGTACAACCAAGACCTCGGACTTATCCACTCGACAAATGGTAACCACTTGGAAAGTTCGAACGAGGGTAGTTCGATAGATCACCAGGTCACTATCCGTCTGCATGCTCAGAACATCACAATGTTCCCTACCAATGAAACATGGTACTTCACATCGCAGATGCTAGTCTCAAGCTCGGGCGGCCTTATCCTCATTTTGACGGCCCAATCGACTAGAACGAGTTCAGAATGCACAGTGTCTACTAGATGTGTTTCATGATAGCCATCATATCCACTATCACATCTAACATACACTATGGTGCATTCTAGGTCTTTATCCAACACAATTGTTAACATTATAATCATAATGAAAATAAAGAATGCCATAAATAAATGCGAATACCATATATAAAGATTGTTGTACACAAGAGTCAATAAATCCCACACGCCACAAGTTGGCTAGTTGGGCATCTACTCTAACAGGTTCAGCTTCTGCTCTCGTTTCTAGTTCAAACGTAAGCCTTGAGGTTTGCAAACAAGTCATGCAGCTCCATCTTATTTAGGTCTTTTGATTCTCTCATGACCATTGTTTTTACGTCCCACTCCTTGGGAAGTGCTCGCATAACCTTCAGAGCCAGCTCCCTGTTGCTGTACGTCTTGTTTAGTTTGTCCAGCTCAATCACCAGAGAACTAAATCTTTCATCAAATTCGGCCATGGTCTCTTCTGGTTTCATCTTGATTAGATCGAACTTTTTCAAGGCCACGATCAGTTTGTTTTCCTTTGTTTCCTCATTCCCTTCGCATATCTGGGTCAACTTTTCCCAGATCTCCTTAGCTGTTGTGCAAGTCTGGATTTTGCTAAGCATGTTGTTGTCTATTGTCTTGTAGAGTATATCCTTCGCAACATTATCCAGATTTTCCTTATTTTTATCTTCTGAGGTCCACTCCTGTCTGGGTTTCTCAATCCATTGGGGTGCACATCAGCTATTTCCACAGCAGTGTTTACTTTCAGTATTTTCATTGGTCCATTTGTGATCAAGAACCACATGTCGTCATCTTGTGCTGCTAGGTGCGCCTACATCCGGATCTTCCAGAAATCATATTCCTCCTTAGAGAACATAGGAATTTTATTGTGAGAAATCGACATATTTAATCAGTAAGAATGAATAGATTGTTCACGCGCTGAGAAACCTGCTCTGATACCACTTGTTAGGATCGAAAATCAAGCTCGGGAGTTCAGGGGGGGGGGGTGAATGAACTCCTTTGCTGATTTTTGTTTGAAAATTATTTCGAAAGGTTTTACAGATTTTGAAGCAAACTTCCAGCCTAGTTACCAGCTAGGAAGGTTCTCAGTGTCTACTATTGTCTCGTGTAATAAAATGATTTTTATGCGGAATGAACACGATTCAATCAGCTGAACAATTTAATCAAGTGCGTGAATGTAAAAGTTGTAGAGACGAGAGATTTTTTTCTGGACTTTCGGAGAAAATTCTCCTACGTCTCCCCTCTTCCTCGATTGGTATGTTTACACTAGAAGACATTGATTTATACAACTCTTTGTACAAACCCACTCCCACAACCAGTAGCCACGAGAACTCCTAGCAAACAACCAACGAATCACAGACCCGCGATCTGGTTCGCAATACAACAATCTCAGCTCTAAGTTGGTCGTGCTAATCTAGCACTTATGCACTCTCTGTTATTGTTTTTCAACAATTGCTCAATACTATAGAGTGTGTAAATAGAAGAGTCTGTGACACGGAAAAGGAAATAAGCAATCTATGCCTGTGTCACTTGTACAGGATGGTACAAGATGAACTCTGCTTCAGTGAAAGACTATTATCTTGTATGTTCAATGATCGCGTTGTGTTCGGTCTGTCGTTCACAGCTGATTTACTCTTTTATATATACTCTTTGGATGCAACGGTAATAAATGTTACCAGAAGACACGTTGTGTGCATCCAAATTGAATTTCCTGCAACGCCTTAAATGCATGTACGATGAAAGTACAGCTCCATTAAATGGATTGTCCTTTTTAGCAACTCTGCGCCGTCTTCAGTTTGTACCGTATCTTTGTGTATCTTGTTTCAGCTTAAAGTAGTTCCAACGACTACACATCACTGCAGAGATGTCAAATATTTTGATTTAGACTGTTCGTAGCTTCAGACATTCCAAAATTCAATTTTCCACGTTGTCACTTACTCAGCTGGTTCCCCGATCTGGTTCCTGAATGTACAACAGCTCTTTCTGAATGAATTTAGATCCTGATTGAAAGAATACTGCTCTTATCTCTGTTATATACTGATTTGAACATTGATTCCTGTATGTTCAAATTATTGGATTCATATCGCTCGTAAAGTTAATCTGCTTTTGCACTGGTTTTCTTAACTGGTCTTCCAGCTGGTTTACTCATTGATCTAGCTGGTCGGTTATTTGCGAGCTGCTCATAAAGCTGTAAGCCACTCTTCTTTTGATCTTCAATTTTGTGCCTTCTGATCTTCGATCTTTCTTAGTCTGACTGTCTTGATCTGACTAAGTATTTTTCTATTAGCAAGACTCAGTACCCAGCTTGTCAGGCCTCGTGCTCTAAACAGAGTAAAGTCATACAAACACATGCGGAAGCTAACAAAAAGCGGGTAAAATTTTCGCTTTTGGCCTGACGGTTTAAAACGATATAATTTAAAATAAAGCGATACTCAAAATATATCCCAGTACGTAAAAATAACCAACAATATAGCATACAACAACCAAAACATGTATCAGACTCCAACTACTGGATGCAATAACGAAGCGCATGGCATCCCCCTGGCTAACTGATACATATATATAAATATGCTATACGCAATTGGGACACGCTAGCCACCTACTGGGGCACCACCAGCTGGGTTAAAACCACGACCAGCTGTAAAACCTGGGTTCCCTGAAAACAACATAAACAAGGAAACAAACCAAGCCCCAGAGGGACATGGGGTCAAACCCCAGTACGGAGAGCAACAGATACAGCTAAAAGAATGCATGAGATAAAATGCAGATGCTATGCATGAGACACTGGATAACAACGGAAGGCTCAACCAACAAGGGAGCTAAGGAACTCAAGCACAGCTCCAAGAAACTGCAACAACAGTGGCCACGGTGTGTGTTCACAGTGTGGTAATGAGCCACTCGCCGTGATACAACACCCGAATACCAGATGCATCAAACAACTCAACCTGCCGTTGCCTCGCCCATAAACTGTGGTAGTTAACCACTCGGCGCATGGTGGCTAACGATCCCAGCAGGGAGATGAGAGTGCGGTATTACCGCTCGCCCTCGCATCCTGGTAAGAATCAACAACAGCAATACAAGATACAAGGCTGGAAAATACGATACACAAGGGATCTGAAATATGCGTGAACAAATGCGTGTATGCAATTCGCATGAAACAGCTAGCATAAACACCAATGCTCAGCAAGCAATACACCGATAGGTTCACCGAAACATCCCAGCAGCCACGCATAATATCTCACGCCAATTCCAAGCTACATCAAGCTCAAATCCGTACCTTATACTTTTTGTGCAACAATTACTACAAAACAGGCCCGAGAGATCTGGATAGCAACCTGCTAAATACACAACACACAGATCTCAAAAGCTGCACAAAACTCACGGCCAATTACAGAAGCTCACGGCTGGGAGCCACGCTCAACCAACACAATTACTACCAAAAAAACTTACTGGAAGCTTAAACCAAGGCTAGGAACAAGATCTCAACACAAAGGAACGAAGTTCTACCTGCACTACAAAACGCAAGGCTAGGAACAAGATCTCATCATAAGGGAACGTAGTTATACCTGCACTACAAAACGCACAATCGGGAAGCAACTTCGCGTTCCTCAACTAGACAACCACAGCCTCCAAAAGTGATATGGAATGATAGAGGTTTGCAAGAGGAGTCCAACGCTACCTCGAACGTACCAAACAACGGCCGGAAACGATGGGAATTGCCGGAGAAAAGCTACTGTGAACAGTAACCTAGGGTTCGAAGCGAAGAACACAATTGGGGAAAAAATTCTAAGTATGGGATCTGATATCTCAAATCAAAGACCAAGTCTTTCTTATATATCTCTCGCAAAAGCTGGTTAAATTATCCACCGACAAAACCAGCAGGCACCAACAAACAAAACAACCAGCAGATGCAAAGAAACCAGCTGTTGAAATCTCAAACCACGCTAAACAAAACGACGTCGTAGAGCACTACCTACGACTGGTTCTCAACCAAAAGCTGGACAACCAGATGACTGGTTTAAACATCACGGGAATTCTCCAAAAGCTGGTACCAGCTGCAACATATAAAACGCAGCGTTGCAACTAATCAAAACGGCTTCGCACCGCTGACGTCATCAAATCTGGTCAATAACTCTCGCGCAACGCCAGCTGCAAGCTACAGGAAAACCAGACGCGAGCTACAGTAGCGCACAATATCTCGCAGCTGGACAACCAGTCGCAACATCCAAACGACGAACGTTTCCTTCTCGCACTATAGTGATGTTGACCCGTGTTGACATCTGCTTCGACTGAACAACCAGCAGGCACGCACGCGACCAGATCTCATACTAGCGCTACACCAAAACGACGTCGCGCCAACTTATCGAAACGCTGTCGTTTGCCCTCAACGAATAAACAACGGCTGGATACAACACGCTACCAGCTTTCACTTAACACAAATGCATCCAGCTTTCACTAAAACGACGGCGTTTAGGAATCTCGCGCTAAAACACGCTACGGCTGGATTAATCACCGACCATCTCTCACCACAAAAACCAGCTTTCAAACCCAAAAACACGAAAACTTCCTGAATTGTTCCAAATGCTATATCAAACCCGAAAATGCAAACCAAACAGAGATCTGAACCACCAGAAATCTCCAAAAACCGATACATTCCAACAATCAATCTATTATACAAATTCAGGTCTCACACAGCTGATCTATCCTGAAACAGTACACCTTACTGAGCTGGTTTAACTTCAGCTAGCACATCTTGATATCAACCAGCTTGACCAGTAATACCTTTTCTAGTCTATCCTTAATGCCCTGAGCTGGCTTTTCCTTGACCAGGTTGAGCCTGCTCCGATCTGATTTCTTTGTCCAACATAGTAAGCTTCGTCTATATTTTGTCACTTTGGTTTGGTTACTCTCTTTTATAGATTTCATTCTGTGTCTATTTTTCATCATCAAAACTTCTGAAATTTATCCTAACATAGCATAGGATATCCATGCACAAGGGTGAGCGGGGAATCCTCGACAACGAAGCATCGAATCCTACATGTATCGGGACCTAACCCAATCCCACCTCCTGATTACCCCAACGGAGTCGATCAACTGGTCAAAGTGAGGCACCTATCATGTAGAGTCTCAATGACGTTTTGAGTAGTAAGGACTAATCTGTACAACCAAGACCTCAGACTTAATCCACTAGACAAATGATAACCACTTGGAAAGTCTGAAAGAGGATAGTTCGATAGATCATCAGGTCACTATCCATCTGCATGCTCAGAACATCACTATGTTCCCTACCAATGAAACGTGGTACTTCACATCGCAGATGCTAGTCTCAAGCTCGGGCCGCACTTATCCTCTTTTGGACGGACCAATCGACTAGGAACTAGTCGAAATAAGAAGATAAAGAATGCCATACAAGAATGCAAATTTCATAAATACAGATATTTTTACATAGAGTCAACAATAAGAAAACCCGCATGCCACAAGTTGGCTAGTTGGGCACCTACTCTAACAAATCGAACACCAGCAGAACATGGTTACCTGAACCGAAGCTCAACTCAGCCGAGAATCATGAAACAAAGCTCACGCAGCTCCTCAGCGATTTCCTCAGTCTGACCTCCTCTTGAATCCCAACTAGTACAAAAACGTCGAGCTTGAAGAGGGGTTTCCAACCGAAGTACCTTCACTAAAAATTGATCGGCTAATCTCCGACGATCTGGAAAATACTAGGTGGGGTGAACAATGACGAGGGTTTTAGAAAATATCTATCGGGAACTCTCTGGAGAGACGGTAGAGCCAAAACAGGAGCAGTAGTCAACTTCTCCTTCAACGTCTGAACACTATACTCGCACTCATTAGTCCAAAAAAACTTCCTATCCTTCTGAGTCAACTGAGTCAGAGGCCTGGCTATCGAAGAGAACTTCTCGATAAAACTCCTGTAATAGACAGCCAATCCCAAGAAGCTTCGGATCTCTGAAACGTTCCTAGGTCTCTCCCAGTTAAGAACTGCTTCGACCTTACTCGGATCCATCGAAATCCCTTGCGCCGAAATCACATGACCCAAAAAGATAATTCGATCAAGCCAAAATTCACACTTGCTGAACTTGGCGTACAACTGCGAGTCTCTCAATCTCTGCAACACCAGTCTGAGATGCTCCTTATGGTCTCTCATGATCCTTGAATACACTAGGATGTCATCTATGAAGACGATCATGAACCGATCGATGTACTCACTAAAGACGCGATTCATCAAATCCATGAAAACAGCTGGGGCATTCGTCAACCCAAACGGCATGACCAGAAACTCATAATGCCCATATCGAGTCCGAAATGCTGTCTTCGCCACGTCAGCATCTCTAATCCGCAACTGGTGATAACCAGAGCACAAATCAATCTTCGAGTATACGACCGATCCTTGCTACTGATCGAACAAGTCATCAATCCTCGGCAAAGGATACTTGTTCTTCACCGTCTCCTTATTCAACTGTCGGAAATCCACGCACATCCTCATAGACCCATCTTTCTTCTTCACAAAAAGAATCGGAGCTCCCCAAGGTGACATACTCGGTCTGATGAAGCCTTTCTCCAAGAGATCTCTCAACTGATCCTTCATCTCTTTCAACTCTGCTGGCGCCAACCGATAAGGAGCTCTAGAAATCGGGGCGGTACCAGGCACCAACTTAATGCTGAAGTCGATCTCACGTCTTGGAGGGAATCCATGAATCTCATCTGGAAACACGTCGGAAAACTCTTGGACGATCGGAATGTCGCTCAACTCCAACCGCGACTCTTGGGAAACATCAAGCGCATAGATCATGAATCCAGCATTATCCAGCGATAGCAGGCTAAACATCTCCATGGCGGACACCAGTGGAATCTTCGAGCGCAAATCAGCACCGTAGAACTCCCACTTCTCACCGAATCAGGGCGAAAAATATGCTCATCAAATCGAAAGCACAGAATCCAACACTACTTCACGGGACCACAGATCACACCAGCAGGAGTAGACACGGAAACAACATCACACAATGGAGAAGAACTCAACCCATACTCACAAACAAACGACTCAGAAATAAAAGAGTGTGATGCACCAGTGTCAAATAGAACTCTCGTAGGATAATCAAGGATAAAGCATGTACCTACGATCATCATACCAAGAGCCTACTCAGCCTGTTCTCTCGTCAAAGCGTTCGCCTGAGCCTGCTGCGGAATCTGGGACTGAGGTCTCGAAGGTGCTCCAAACCTAGAAGGCTCATGGGGTTGGAATCCAGATCGCTGGGTAGGGGCAGGAAACTGCGGTCTCTGAGAAGAACCACCAGCTAATCCCTGCTGCGAAGGAACTGAAGACTGATCCCTCAACAAAGGACATACTCTCTGAAAATGTCCGGGCTGTTCACAGTTATGGCAAAACCCCTGAACTCCTAGACACTGCAAAGTCGGATGCCTTCCTCCGCACTATCCACAAGACATGCCGCTAGTACCACTGCTAAAACCATAACTCGCAGAACCAGAGGAACCCGAATTCGCCTTCTTCTTGAACTGTTTCCCTCGAGGTCGAAACCTTTGGCGATTCGTCTGCTGCTACGACCCCTGAGGAGAATAAAAAGATTGTGACGCATCCTACACAGGCTGATAGGTGCGTCCAGTAGTCGGTTGAATCGGAGCCTCAACCTCCAACAAACTCTCCTCCACTCGGTTCACTGCATCAATATAGGTCGCAGGTGACCCAGACAAAACCAACCGGTACAGATCATGCCTCAAGACCTTCAGAAATTTGTTCCTCTTCGTCCTTTCCTGGTTGGCAACGTGTGGCACATAAACCGAAAGTGCAGAAAACTGTTGGGCATACTCAGCCACTCGCATGCTACCCTGCTTCAAGTTGTCAAACTCCCGCTCCCGGCTGTTATAGAAGGAATCCGGGGTATACTCCTGTCTCAACGCCTCACAGAAGCTCTCCCAAGTTATCACAGCCCCACTATCACGAAGGATACGAGAAGTACCTCTCCACCAGCGCTGTGCATTGTCTCTCAGCTGCAACACCGCCAGCTTCAGTCTCTTCTCGGGAGCGTACTCCATAGTATCGAACAACTCCTCCATATGAGCTAACCAAGCCTCAGCCATCGCACCACCCTCAGCTGCAGAAAATTTCGGAGGGCTCGTCCACTGAAACGTAGCTAGGACCAACTCCATCTCGCCTACCTGTCTAGTAACGTTCTCAACCTCATGAACATCATCATCACTACCTGCCCTAGACTCCTCCGCAGTACGTCTTGTCGTCCTACCTCTTCCTCTCCTTGGCGGCATCTAAACACTTCTAGAGGTAAGATCTCACAGCAGATATATCACATAGACAGAATAAAGATCACATAAGTCACAGAGTCAATCAAAATCAAATCAAAACTCTGTGCATAGACTCGAGTATGATCAAAGAAAATCGAGCTTATCCCAGTTTAAGCTCTGATACCAAAAATGTCAGGCCCCGTGCTAATCACACAATATTAGAGCACAATAAAGCACATAATCACGGAAGCATAAAACAGGGCTTAAAAATTTTTCGAAATCATTTGGGCCTGAACTCAAAACATACATTCAAAATATCGATACTCAAAATACGAGTTGACTCAAACTCATACAATACAGGTAACAACAAATATCAATCATCAACGATCCCCAAAATACATAATAACACAGGGCATCCCCTGGTTCAATACGTAATAAAAGTAGACTGGGACTCAAGGAAACGGGGATCGAGCAGCTGGCACTCCACTCGGTCCAGCTTGGTTACCTGAAAATCATGCAAATGGGTAACACAGACCCAAACAACACAAAAGCAGGATAACAAATACGAGGTCAAGCCTCAGTACGAAGAGCTATCAAAACAGCTAATCATGCAACATGGTATAATCAATGTTATGAAATGCATGAGGGCTATCAAGGATCGGATAGCTAGACCAGTGTATCAACTGGCAAATCATCTCAGTCACCCTCTATACCCGCACGATGTATCAACCGGGGAATTCATCGGTCCGTAATCTTCAGAGCCCGTCAGCCCATCACAGCTCGGTGGTAGACACTCGAATCCGATAGTCACCACTCCGATGATAGCGTTGGACTTTTCAGGCACAAATCATCAGTCAGCCAGTCACAACGTGGCTTTCAATCGGATCATCAATCAATCTGTCAATCAGGCTCAAGATGTATGCATGTATGCCAATTCAATATTCAATGCACAATGCATACAATACAATACGTGAAAACAGAATGTAAAACTCAATCAATTCACAAGCTGTATCACGTAGATCATAGAAGCATATCAGAAGATTTCACAACATCAATTACAGCCATGCTCACGCTCAAAGCTGTTAAATCTTCTCAATACGTACCTTCAACGGCTGATTCTACCTCAACAGATTTCTCACAAGGCACTGAAACTCACGGCCTACGCTATCAGATTTCTCCGGGCTTCCTCAACCATGGCAGAATACTTCCAGGAGCTAAAATCTGCTAGAGCATCGCATAATTCAAATCAATTTCCAGTCCAGTTCTGAACTTCTAATCATTCTACCCACGGTTTTAACACAAACAGGTTCTACAAGTCTACGTAGGTATTAATAACAAGGGCAAAGCTCAAAACTAAGAAGAACTCTTACCCAGAAGTTCGAAACTAACGGATGAACAACCGGACCAGATTTCTCAAAAATCTTCTAACGAGCAACAACTCTATGCTTATTCCTCAAGTCGTTCTACAACCTCTAACAAGGTAGCAAATCAAAAGAGGAACTCTCAAGGAACCTAGCGCCACCTAAATTGTCCAAAACAGAGGCTGAAATCGACGAAGATCGAAGAATGAAATGCTTGAGTGAACAGTAGCTAGAACGAGGGTTTGAAATTGGAGATAAGAAATATCAGGCTCTCAATAATCCTAAGTGTCGATCAACACTTGTCTATATATCTCTTAAATCCAACAGCTGCTGTTCTCAATTAATCAGCATACATCGAAACAGTAGATATCTTACACAGAAACCAGCAGTTTCTCTCAACAAAAATCAGTAGCAACCAACAGACGTTGCATTCGCAAAAGAACATCAAAACGACGCCACATCAACTAATCAAAACGACACCGCATCGCTCCAGCAGCTGACGACAAATTCCTTTCAAAACAACCAGCAGCTGGTCGCTCTAAACAACTCAAACGACGTCGTAAAGGACACGTCACCATTGCTGCCAACAGCTGATCAAAAGCGTTACACCAAAAACGCTGTGTTTTAACTTATCAAAACGACTTCGCCTCTCATCAGGGAATGGTTCCTCAAACCAACAGCTGGTCACTCAGCTGGGATAATTCCTCTCAACGCAACAGCTGATAGCGTTACCATCCAGCAGTCAACACCAAAAGGTTGACCAACACGTGTCGTTTTCTCGTTAATCCTCGCACCCGCGCAACTGCTGCCAGCAGATACCTCTTTAAACGCAACTACTGAAAAGCGAAACGACGACGCATCACTCACTCGCTACAGTAGAAATCTCAAATGCGCTACGTATGATTTCCTCATATTAGCGCTACGTCTGGTTCTACGAAATGACAGCGTATTACTCCTACGCCACCAACAGTTGATAACAGACTTCATCAACTCGCGCAACTGCTGAATTCTACTGGAATCAGATTCATTTTGCAAAACCCTCAAAATTCACTCGATTGATCCCAAATCAATTCAATAGTTACTAATCTAAAATCTGATTCCTCACAATACAAATCAACCACAATGCTAGCATAGAATAACGAAGGAAAGACTCACAACAGGAATTCACTAGCAATGAATATCAGCTCAACAACAGGAACTTCTAGCAACAGATAACAAGGGAGCATGCGTGGATGCCATGCGTGGATGCCATGCTAACAGAAACATAAACAACATGCAGCATACTACAGAAGTGTTAGAGTATATGCCCAACTATCCAACTTGTGGCGTGTGGGTTTTATTGACTCTTTTTATAACGATCTTTATTTATGAAATTCGTATTCTTTTATGGCATTCTTTATTTTCATTATGTTATAATGTTAACATTTGTGTTGGATAAAGACCCAGAATGCACCATAGTGTATGTTAGATGTGATAGTGGATATGATGGCTATCATGAAACACATCTAATAGTCACTGTGTATTCTGAACTCGTTCCTAGTCGATTGGGCCTTCAAAATGAGGATAAGGCTGTTGGGGATCCGGATCCGCCCCCCGGCGAGGCAGCGGAAGAACAAAGAATAAACAGCCGGGAGACGATCAATACGAAAAATTCTATAACAGTTATCGACATACATAGGGTGTTCAAAACCACTACCTTGCTGGAACTTGTGCCTGGCTCCAACCGTAGTTACAATAACGTCGGCTCTTCTCGGTAGACTGCGGTAGATATCGCCAATCCGGTCCACGACCAGAACCGAGACTCCTTTGTCAGCCTGCACTAGAAGAACTGACAAATTCTGCACGAACGGATTCTCCTCGTCGA
>KQ986574.1:159687-181312 GCA_001598015.1 Dorcoceras hygrometricum
TCACTACTCGAAATGTCATTGAGACTCTACATGATAGGTGCCTCACTTTGACTCGTTTAACGACTCAGCTGCGGTCATTAGGTGGCGGGATTGGGTGAGGTCCCGATGCATGTAGGAGTCGATGCTTCGTTGTCGAGGATTCACCGCTCGCCTTTGTGCGTGGATATCCTATGCTATCTGAGGAGATAATAGTGTGATAAATCTCTGGCCAGAGTACTAGATGTGTTTTAGGTAAATGGTTTTACCTAGTAACACACGTGATGTCACTATTTGATCTCTGAGATGTATGCATAGTTATTGGATCTCTAGCGACTCTCGATTTACTAATGGTCGTTGATCTGATCGGGATATATGTGTTGAAAGGACTGTACTGTACGCTAACCATGACCGACTGGTTCTTGCAAGCACTATCAGTGATACCTAGGGGATCATGGGGCGATGTTGCTAGGAGCTTTACCATGGTCCGATGGGTCAGTCCGAAATTGTGATTTTGGAGTCGCAATTATTGTGGGCCCACGGCTAGCTGTATCCCTGAACCATTGAGGGTCACACAAGTACTGGTTTCTTGATTCTCGCACGGAAACTGAGCTCAATGTGTTGAGCATAGGAGGAGAAAGGATGGAAGTGCGACTTCCTAAAAGTCAACAGGGTCAAAATGCAATTTCCCCAAAGTTTGGGCTAGTTTGACTGTACTTGAAACTTGGAGGGGATAAACTGCAATTTTGGACTAGGTGGTCTGAAAAATTGTTTTCACATCATAATACTCAGTTTTGGGAACTGTGTAGATCGGTCTGATCTGATCGTCGATCGGGATTATGATGAAGCCACGGCGAGGTACTTGAACCGAATGTTCATATGGACCTGGGCCATCCCCAGGCCCATTGGGTTGGTTCAAGCCCATGCACCACCTATATAAATACATGGCCTAGGGCTACATGGGACAAAAAAAAAAACAACACTCATAACCCTAGTCTAGTAGCCGCCTCCCTCCCTCCACAACTCCTCGGCCGCCGCCCCTCTCCACGCGCCGCCGTGTGCCGCCGCCTTCGTGGCTGGACTTGTTCCGACTACTACGAGGAGAAGATTCAGTTCGTGATAAATTCGTCAGGTCTTCTAGTGCAGACTGACGAAGGAGCCGTGATTCCAGTCGTGGATCGGATTCGGAGAACTCAACCGCCAACCGTTGAAGTGCCAGTTTCCCTGTGAAACTGGTCGGAGCCAGGCGCCTAGACGCCAGCAAGGTACCACAACTAAAACATCCTATGTATGTTTTATTGCATTTGTTATTGTGTATTGACCGTTCCCGGTGAAAAAATTTTAATTCTTCCGCTGCGCCCCGGGAGCGGGATCCGGATCCGCCGCTGCGCCAACAAGAAGAGCATAGGTAAACAATACAAAATGTACCAAACAGCCCAGTTCCCACGCATGCATAAAATCAGAACAACTCAGGCTAACTCATGCAATATACGGCTAGCAACACAGCTTATAAGCACATGCACAACAACACAAACACAGCACAAACAGAGAGGCTTCCCAGCACACGCATAATCTAACTAAAAAGTTACACAATACCTACGACCAGGCGACGGCCTCACAGCCCACAGCCCCTATGTTCGAATTCTTAACTTAATGCTGTAACTACAAGATCCGAATTCGTACCTTGCCTGTTTCAGTTCCAGTCAATGTTGAGTTGTGATATGGATTAACTGCTTTGATGCTCTAGTTTTGAGGATACTCACCAGAAGGTTTAGCAAACAACTGTGTTTTAAAAAATACTGAGTTGTACAGGTTCCAGTTAAGATAAATCCAAGAGAAGTTTCCTCTTGTTCTTACGTATTGCGAAGATTCTGTACATTGAATCTAAACGGATAAGCAACGCTGGTCCGATCGGGAGCAAGTTTTGATTGGATAAGCGAATTTGGTTTGTTTAGAGACTGTCTGAGTCGAAGCAGTATTTCGTGTCTCGTAGCCAAGTCTGTTTCTATGCGTAACGTTATTCTTAGCCAAATCTGTTTCGGGTTTCTCACAGCTGAGTAACCTATCAAATCTGAAATACTTGCTCCGTAGCTCTTGTTACCGTTTTCTCAATCAGATATGTTTTCTCAGAACAAATCTGTTTCTCTATGTCCATCTTTCATCTTTATGGACTCGTACTTCTGCTGAGCAACAGTAAGTTTGTTTTTATTGGTTTCATCGTTGCCTTCACAGATTTGAATCAGCTTTTCCCAAATCTCCTTGGCAGTGGTACAGGTTTTGATTTTACTGAACATATTTTTGTCCAGCGTTTTGTATAGGATATCCCTGGCCACGTTGTCCAAGTTTTCATTCTTTTTATCCTCGTTAGTATACTCATGTCTCTTCTTTTCTACATTATTCCGGTTCACCATCAGATACCGCGAATGCTGTGTTGGCCTTCATGATTTTCATTGGTCCATCGGTGATCACCGACCACATATCATCATCTTGTGAATCCAGATGTGCTTGCATCCGTATCTTCCAATCGTCATATTCCTCCTTGGAAAACATAGGAATTTTGTTGGGAGAGATTGCCATATTGAAATATATAAAGCGTAGACAACAAACTGTTCAATAACTAAGATGAGCAGGCTCTGATACCAATTGATAGGATCAATTAGGATCGTAAATGGGACTAGGAGTTCAGAAAGGGGGTGTTTGAATGAACTCGTTGGAATTTTAAATTTTCGAAACCTTTAAAAATAATTTTACAAGCGGCTTGCTAAATTCAGATTTGTGTTACCAAATCTGAGGTATCTCAGTTTTAAATCTGATCTCTCGACTAACAGAAAGTGTGCGGAAATAATTTGATTAATCAGTGAACAGTATAAGTAAATAAATGCGATAAGTAAAAGTATAAGGATCAGAGATTTGTTTTTGGAAGTTCGGATATCAAATCCTACGTATCCCCTTCTTCCCTTGCATGATGGTTCCACTAGAAGAATTTGATACACACAGCTTCTGTCTACACCCAGTCATCGAGCCTCGCTCCAAGTGAACTCCTAGCAATCACCAACTACACGCAGATGCAACTGTGGAATCACAAACAACTTGATTTTTCGAACTGATTCACACAGCAAGTTCGTTATAGACTCAATATCGATGTACAATGAAGTGCTAAACTATGAGTACTGTAAATATTCTGGTTTCTAAACAGAGAAACTCAATTTACTAATGTAAACCAACTTGCCTTTAATATAGATGTACAATCTCCCACTTGCCCTAAAGCCAACTACTCATAATGCGTAGTCCCATTGCTTCGCGATGTTGTTCAAACAACGGGTTCGACAAGGGCTTCGTAAGTGGAACAACAATGTTGCCTACAGAGGCGACTCTCTCAACTGATATGTCACCTTTTGCCACAATATCCCGGATTATGTGGTATTTTCTCAGGATGTGTTTGGATCTTTGGTGAGACCTAGGCTCCTTTGCTTGCACAACAGCATCCGTGTTGTCACAGTACATCGGGAATGGACCAACTCCTTCAGGAATTACGCCCAACTCTTGGACAAAATTCCTCATCCAAACCGCCTCTTTGGCAGCAGCTGATGCTGCGATGTACTCAACCTCAGTGGTTGAATCCGCGACGGTGTCTTTCTTGGAACTCTTCCAAGAGACAGCACCACCATTGAGCATGAATACAAATCCACAGGTTGACTTTGAGTCATCCACATTGCATTGGAAGCAGTATCTCCTTCTTCCCTTGCATGATGGTTCCACTAGAAGAATTTGATGCACACAGCTTCTGTCTACACCCAGTCATCGAGCCTCGCTCCAAGTGAACTCCTAGCAATCACCAACTACACGCAGATGCAACTGTGGAATCACAAACAACTTGATTTTTCGAACTAATTCACACAGCAAGTTCATTACAGACTCAATATCGATGTACAATGAAGTGCTAAACTATGAGTACTGTAAATCTTCTGGTTTCTAAACAGAGAAACTCAATTTACTAATGTAAACCACCTATATAAATACATGGCCTAGGGCTACATGGGACAAAAAAAAAGACAACACTCATAACCCTAGTCTAGTAGCCGCCTCCCTCCCTCCACAACTCCTCGGCCGCCGCCCCTTTCCACGCGCCGCCGTGTGCTGCCGCCTTCGTGGTTGGACTTGTTCCGACCACTGCGAGGAGAAGATTCCGTTCGTGATAAATTCGTCAGGTCTTCTAGTGCAGACTGACGAAGGAGTCGTGATTCAGTCGTGGATCGGATTCGGAGAACTCAACTGCCAACCGTTGAAGTGCCAGTTTCCTTGTGAAACTGGTCGGAGCCAGGCGCCTAGACGCCAGCAAGGTACCACAACTAAAACATCCTATGTATGTTTTATTGCATTTGTTATTGTGTATTGACCATTCCCGGTGCAAAAAATTTTAATTCTTCCGCTGCGCCCCGGGAGCGGGATCCGGATCCGCCGCTGCGCCAACAAGAAGAGCATAGGTAAACAATACAGAATGTACCAAACAGCCCAGTTCCCACGCATGCATAAAATTAGAACAACTCAGGCTAACTCATGAAATATACGGCTAGCAACACAGCTTATAAGCACATGCACAACAACACAAACACAACACAAACAGAGAGGCTTCCCAGCACACGCGTAATCTAGCTAAACAACTCAGGCAGTATACAACACAAGAAACATCGAAAACACAGCACGAGCGTAAAAAGTTACGGCATACCTACGACCAAGCGACGGCCTCACAGCCCACAGCCCCTATGTTCACATTCTTAACTTAATGCTGTAACTACAAGATCCGAATTCGTACCTTGCCTGTTTCAGTTCCAGTCAATGTTTTGTGATATGGATTCACTGCTTTGATGCACTCATTTTGAGGAAACTCCAGAAGGTTTAGCAAACAACTGTGTTTTAAAATATACTGAGTTGTACAGGTTCCAGTTAAGATAAAGCCAAGAGAAGTTTCCTCTTGTTCTTACGTATTGCGAAGATTTTGGACATTGAATCTAATCGGATAAGCAATGCTGGTCCGATCGGGAGCAAGTTTTGATTGGATAAGCGAAGTTGGTTTGTTTAGAGACTGTCTGATTCGAAGCAGTATTTCGTGTCTCGTAGCCAAGTATGTTTCTATGCGTAACGTTATTCTTAGCCAAATCTGTTTCGGGTTTCTCACAGCTGAGTAACCTATCAAATCTGAAATACTTGCTCCGTAGCTCTTGTTACTGTTTTCTCAATCAGATCTGTTTTCTCAGAACAAATCTGTTTCTCTATGTCCATCTTTCATCTTTATGGACTCGTACTTCTGCTATTCTGCTGAGCAACAGTAAGTTTGTTTTCCTTGGTTTCATCGTTGCCTTCACAGATCTGAATCAGCTTTTCCCAAATCTCCTTGGCAGTGGTACAGGTTTTGATTTTGCTGAACATATTTTTGTCCAGTGTTTTGTATAGGATATCCCTGGCCACGTTGTCCAAGTTTGCCTTCTTCTTATCCTCGTTAGTATACTCATGTCTCTTCTTTTCTACATTATTCCGGTTCACCATCAGATACCGCGAATGCTGTGTTGGCCTTCATGATTTTCATTGGTCCATCGGTGATCACCGACCACATATCATCATCTTGTGCATCCAGATGTGCTTGCATCCGTATCTTCCAATCTTCATATTCCTCCTTGGAAAACATAGGAATTTTGTTGGGAGAGATTGCCATATTGAAATATATAAAGCGTAGACAACAAACTGTTCAATAACTGAGATGCGCAGGCTCTGATACTAATTGATAGGATCAATTAGGATCGAAAATGGGCCTAGGAGTTCAGAAAGGGGGTGTTTGAATGAACTACTTGGAATTTTAAATTTTCTAAACCTTTAAAAACAATTTTACAAGCGGCTTGCTAAACTCAGATTTGTGTTACCAAATCTGAGGTATCTCAGTTTTAAATCTGATCTCTCGACTAACAGAAAGTGTGCGGAAATAAGACGATTAATCAGTGAACAGTATAAGTAAATAAATTCGATAAGTAAAAGTATAAGGATCAGAGATTTGTTTCTGGAAGTTCGGATATCAAATCCTACGTATCCCCTTCTTCCCTTGCATGATGGTTCCACTAGAAGAATTTGATGCACACAGCTTATGTCTATACCCAGTCATCGAGCCTCGCTCCATGTGAACTCCTAGCAATCACCAACTAACGCAGATGCAACTGTGGAATCACAAACGAATTGATTTTTCGAACTGATTCACACAGCAAGTTCGTTACAGACTCAATATAGATGTACAATGAAGTGCTAAACTATGAGTACTATAAATATTCTGGTTTCTAAACAGAGAAACTCAATTTACTAATGTAAAACAACTTGCCTTTACTATAGATGTACAATCTCCCACTTGCCCTAAAGCCAACTACTCATAATGCGTAGTCCTATTGCTTCGCGATGTTGTTCAAACAACGGGTCCGACAAGGTCTTTGTAAGTGGATCAGCAATGTTGTCTACAGAGGCGACTCTCTCAACTGCTATGTCACCTTTTGCCACAATATCCCGGATTATGTGGTATTTTCTCAGGATGTGTTTGGATCTTTGGTGAGACCTAGGCTCCTTTGCTTGCACAACAGCATCCGTGTTGTCACAGTACATCGGGAATGGACCAACTCCTTCAGGAATTACGCCAAACTCTTGGAAAAAATTCCTCATCCAAACCGCCTCTTTGGCAGCAGTTGATGCTGCGATGTACTCAACCTCAGTGGTTGAATCCGCGACGGTGTCTTTCTTGGAACTCTTCCAAGAGACAACACCACCATTGAGCATGAATACAAATTCAGAGGTTGACTTCGAGTCATCCACATTGCATTGGAAGCAGTATCCCCTTCTTCCCTTGCATGATGGTTCCACTAGAAGAATTTAATGCACACAACTTCTGTCTACACCCAGTCATCGAGCCTCGCTCCAAGTGAACTCCTAGCAATCACCAATTACACGCAGATGCAACTGTGGAATCAAAAACAACTTGATTTTTCGAACTGATTCACACAGCAAGTTCGTTACAGACTCAATATCGATGTACAATGAAGTGCTAAACTATGAGTACTATAAATCTTCTGGTTTCTAAACAGAGAAATTCAATTTACTAATGTAAACCACCTATATAAATACATGGCCTAGGGCTACATGGGACAAAAAAAAAGGACAACACTCATAACCCTAGTCTAGTAGCCGCCTCCCTCCCTCCACAACTCCTCGGCCGCCGCCCCTCTCCACGCGCCGCCGTGTGCTACCGCCTTTGTGGTTGGACTTGTTCCGACCACTGCGAGGAGAAGATTCTGTTCGTGATAAATTCGTCAGGTCTTCTATTGCAGACTAACGAAGGAGCCATGATTCCAGTCGTGGATCGGATTCGGAGAACTCAATCGCCAACCGTTGAAGTGCCAGTTTCCCTGTGAAACTGGTCGGAGCCAGGCGCCTAGACGCCAGCAAGCTACCACAACTAAAACATCCTATGTATGTTTTATTGCATTTGTTATTGTGTATTGACCGTTCCCGGTGCAAAAAATTTTAGTTCTTCCGCTGCTCCCCGGGAGAGGGATCCGGATCCGCCGCTGCGCCAACAAGAAGAGCATAGGTAAACAATACAGAATGTACCAAACAGCCCAGTTCCCACGCATGCATAAAATCAGAACAACTCAGGCTAACTCCTGCAATATACGGCTAGCAACACAGCTTATAAGCACATGCACAACAACACAAACACAGCACAAACAGAGAGGCTTCCCAGCACACGCGTAATCTAGCTAAACAACTCAGGCAGTATACACAACACAAGAAACATCGAAAACACAGCACGAGCGTAAAAAGTTACGGCATACCTACGACCAGGCGATGGCCTCACAGCCCACAGCCCCTATGTTCACATTCTTAACTTAATGTTGTAACTACAAGATCCGAATTCGTACCTTGCCTGTTTCAGTTCCAGTCAATGTTGAGTTGTGATATGGATTCACTGCTTTGATGCTCTCATTTTGAGGAAACTCACCAGAAGGTTTAGCAAACAACTGTGTTTTAAAATATACTGAGTTGTACAGGTTCCAGTTAAGATAAAGCCAAGAGAAGTTTCCTCTTGTTCTTACGTATTGCGAAGATTTTGGACATTGAATCTAAACGGATAAGCAACGCTGTTCCGATCGGGAGCAAGTTTTGATTGGATAAGCGAAGTTGGTTTGTTTAGAGACTGTCTGAGTCGAAGAAATATTTCGTGTCTCGTAGCCAAGTCTGTTTCTACGCGTAACGTTATTCTTAGCCAAATCTGTTTCGGGTTTCTCACAGCTGAGTAACCTATCAAATCTTAAATACTTGCTCGGTAGCTCTTGTTACCGTTTTCTCAATCAGATCTGTTTTCTCAGAACAAATTTGTTTCTCTATGTCCATCTTTCATCTTTATGGACTCGTACTTCTGCTGAGCAACAGTAAGTTTGTTTTCCTTGGTTTCATCGTTGCCTTCACAGATCTGAATCAGCTTTTCCCAAATCTCCTTGGCAGTGGTACAGGTTTTGATTTTGCTGAACATATTTTTGTCCAGTGTTTTGTATAGGATATCCCTGGCCACGTTGTCCAAGTTTGCCTTCTTCTTATCCTCGTTAGTATACTCATGTCTCTTCTTTTCTACATTATTCCGGTTCACCATCAGATACCGGGAATGCTGTGTTGGCCTTCATGATTTTCATTGGTCCATCGATGATCACCGACCACATATCATCATCTTGTGCATCCAGATGTGCTTGCATCCGTATCTTCCAATCGTCATATTCATCCTTGGAAAACATAGGAATTTTGTTGGGAGAGATTGCCATATTGAAATATATAAAGCGTAGACAACAAACTGTTCAATAACTGAGATGCGCAGGCTCTGATACCAATTGATAGGATCAATTAGGATCGAAAATGGGCCTAGGAGTTCAGAAAGGGGGTGTTTGAATGAACTCCTTGGAATTTTAAATTTTCGAAACCTTTAAAAACAATTTTACAAGCGGCTTGCTAAACTCAGATTTGTGTTACCAAATCTGAGGTATCTCAGTTTTAAATCTGATCTCTCGACTAACAGAAAGTGTGCGGAAATAAGTCGATTAATCAGTGAACAGTATAAGTAAATAAATGCGATAAGTAAAAGTATAAGGGTCAGATATTTGTTTCTGGAAGTTCGGATATCAAATCCTACGTATCCTCTTCTTCCCTTGCATGATGGTTCCACTAGAAGAATTTGATGCACACAGCTTCTGTCTACACCAGTCATCGAGACTCGCTCCAAGTGAACTCCTAGCAATCACCAACTACACGCAGATGCAACTGTGGAATCACAAACAACTTGATTTTTTGAACTAATTCACACAGCAAGTTCGTTACAGACTCAATATCGTTGTACAATGAAGTGCTAAACTATGAGTACTGTAAATCTTCTGGTTTCTAAACAGAGAAACTCAATTTACTAATGTAAACCAGAAGGTGTAACTCGAAGATGAAATTAATAAGAACAACGTGGATAGTTCTTCGAGTTTTGAGAAACTGGACTTAGAATATTTCTGCAAAAGTGAGTTCCAGTGAGTATTCGAGAGCTTTTATATATATGAATTGACCGAGGTTTTCTTGATTTGAAATCTTCATCTATTTATACTCTTCAACTCCAACGGTCGGTAGTTTGAATCCTTTTGCATATCTTCTTCGAGTCTCCATTAGCGCTATTCACAAGGTAAAATGCGCTGTCAAAGCTTGATTGAATTACTTTCCAAATAGTGTAGCCAGCATATCTTTTATTTTGCATAATGCGTGGCTTCCTCAAGATAGCTTTGATTTTGTTTCCTTAATATAATTGGTACTGTTGTAGTTTTCTTCAACAGACTGATGACAACTGAAGAGATTTGAAACTCACATCTGTTGTAGCATTCCACATCTGAATACTGCATGGCTAAGGGAGATGTCCTTACGCATAAGGTTACCACATCTGATATATCTCCCTACGAACACTCTGTCACATCTGAAAACTCTGATGCTCTCCATGTGATACTGACTTTCAACTCTAAGTCTGAAGAACTCTGTACCGTCTATTCACATCAGATATGCTTAACTCAAATCTGTATAATTCTTAAAAACATATCTGGTTCTGTTACGGTAGCCTCTGAATCATTTCTGAAGATTCCCAAATCTGAATGCCTGACGACAACTGAAATATTCGTGAATACTCAAATCTGATAGGCTTCCTGAAGACTTAACTTGATAACTGATATCTGAACATATCTTTACTGAAGAATCAAATCTGATAGTCTCTGAAACAAAAATTTCAACCCGATATCTGAGTACACTGTTCCAAAGGTTTCGGATCTGAGCCACAGCTGTTAACCATGATGATTGTCCAAATCTGATAAAAAAGATTCAGTTCTAATTTTGTTTTTGTTATCATAAAAACTTATAATTTTATCTTAACAATTTACCCCTTTTTGGTGATGACAAAACTTAGCGGCCTTTGACTTAAAGAAACAAAAGTAGATTGCTCCAAGTCTGCTATATATTCAACATGAAGAAAAGTACAAAAGATTTGTACAAGGCACTGAAAAGAAATCTATTCTCCCCTAGCCAGTATCCAGCTCTTCCTGACCCTCTGTGAGATCCACCACTTCTGTAGAATCTTCTACCTTAAGAACCGCTCCTACTGACTCCGCTGCCAGAACCAGGTGTGCCTCCACGATCATTCGGAGGAGGCTTTGTTCCACGGCTGCTACTCCCACCTTCCCACTTTTTTTCATTACCACTTCGGTTGACGTAGGCAACGTTCACCCAACCGAGAGGAAAGGTTATTATAATTTTCCTGTGCTTGCGCATGGAATTCCAGTAAAGCATTCGAGATGGCAGCCTTGGTTTCATCAACATCTTTTCGAATGTCATCTAGTCCTGTGGCGACGGCAGCCTGCTGAGTGATGAGCTTTCGTTGAGATGCCACAATGTCCAGTGACAGGAGGTCTTCTCAATCTGAATTTCCTGGCGCACATTTTTAAGCAGACCTCTATAGAGGTTGTCCTGTTGTTCCAACATCTCAGTAAACTTCTTCTCAAGGCTCCGAATTTCCAGCAAAAGCATATCCTTGAGTTTTTTTCCATCAGTAGAAGCAGGTCTCTTATTAGACACTGCCTTATTTTTCTTCGTAGGTTTCTCCACCACTGGCTCATCCTCATCAACATAGATATTCTTGTTTTTGGCAAGATTCGTGGTGAGAATCTTTAGAGGTGGAAACTCTTTTGATTCACCCATTTCCAATCCTGGGGCAGTTTTCAATACACATATCTGCACCGCACAGCCCCTGGCTTGCCTCGTCTCGGGAGTCACCATATCCTTGAAAATTTTAAACAACAACCTTCCCCAGTTTACAGGCACGCCCCCATAAATAGCAGTCATCATTAAGAACCTTTCATGGGTCACGTCATCAAAGGAACAAGCCTTCACAGTAACAGACTTTGCCAGGATATCATTCAGTAGCCTAAACTCAAACACCATCTCCCTCTTCTTACAGGATGTACTAATCAGTTTACCACTATAAGAAAAGACACGACTCGCTTCAAGAATAAGATCCTGAGACATTTCATGGAAATCAGTCAGACCCTCCATCGGTAGCTCAAAAGTGCTAGCAAACAGTTCCTCTAAAATAGCCACAGGTTTTCCTTGTACCGTAATTACAACTATACCATCCCTGACGGAGGCATTGTGAAGGAACTCCACCAGAGCAGCTTCAAATAAGGCCTAGGAGCATCCCAGAAATCCACTGAGGCCAGATGCCCAAACAGTTCCTCTAAAATAGCCACAGGTTTTCCTTGTACCGTAATTACAACTATACCATCCCTGACGGAGGCATTGTGAAGGAACTCCACCAGAGCAGCTTCAAATAAGGCCTAGGAGCATCCCAGAAATCCACTGAGGCCAGATGCCACCGGGGCTTCAAACATAAAGACCATCCCTGCGTGGTCCATACCTAGAACTGAGGCGAAGTAAACTTGAACGGTGTTGTTGATCAAAGCAGAGGCCATTTCTGATAGGTTGAAAAGAGATGAAGATGCCTAATGATAGATTTTTTGCAAAGGTAAGCAAGGAAAAACAAGAGCACAAGATAGCAAGGTAGTGAATTTTGCAAAGTAAGGGTTAGAGAAAACAAATCTCCGTAATAAATAGAGAAAGAAAATAGGAAGAAGAAATGGTTCACATTGCCATGTAGATGTGATGTTTCACATGATGACAACACGTGTCAATCATCTGATGGCGCGATAAGGATTTTGGAAAGATTTTCGAAATTATTTTTGACAAGATTTGAAAAGATTTTTGAAAATCATTTTGAGCCGCAGGGGGTAAAATGGTGAAAAACAGGCGCCATTTTATAAATTACGTCAAGGCCTTAAAAATTGATATTTCAGCGTAGAGGCTACCAGATCTAACCACTTATAAGCATCAGTTGCATATGCGTCAAATCTGAGTAGGTTCGGATTTCACGCATTCAACTGACTCAATGCTTATCAATTCAGATCTGATGTTCCCCCTAAAGCTGAGGTCCTTCCAAGTCTGAGAGTTTATCAAATCTGACGAGATCTGAGAAACACACAAGTTGTTCAACCTGCAATTGTTAGCACATGGTCAAATCAAGGAAGTTATAAGAGACCAAGAATATTTCTGAAATAAGAGAACTTAGAGTCTGGTAGGGGCTTTGTGAAGATGTCAGCCACTTGCTGATCAGTCGGCACATACTCCAGCCGGACGTCTTTCTTGAGCACATGGTCCCTTATGAAGTGATGCCTGATGTCGATGTGCTTTGTTCTGGAATGCAACACTGGATTTTGAGTGATCGGGATGGCACTGGTGTTGTCACAGAGAATAGGCGCTTCAGAAGCATCAATGCCATAGTCCTTCAGCTGGTGTTGAATCCATAGAATCTGAGCACAGCAGCTTCCAGCCGCCAAGTACTCCGCTTCAGCTATGGACGTTTCTATAGAGGTATGCTTCTTACTGAACCAGGAAATCAATCGATCTCCTAAGAATTGACAAGTCCCACTGGTGCTTCGCCGATCAATCCTGCATCCTGCATAGTCTGCATCACTATAACCGATTAGTTGAAAGCTTGAGTCTTTGGGATACCAAAGACCCACGTTGGAAGTTCCTTTTTAGTACTTTAAGATCCGCTTTACAGCTATGTAATACGATTTCTTTGGCTCTGCTTGGAATCTAGCACACATATAGACAGCAAACATGATGTCTGGTCTGCTAGCAGTTAGGTAAAGCAAGGAGCCTATAATACCACGATATAATGATACCTCAATGGCAGATCCAGCTTCGTCTTTGTCCAGCTTGATTGAGGAGCTCATTGTGGTCGCTGCTGCTGAGCAATTGTCCATGCCAAATTTCTTTAGCAGTTTTTTCGTATATTTTGCTTGATTAATGAAGATTCCATTGTCAAGATGTCTCACTTGTAATCCCAGAAAGAACGTCAGCTCTCCCATCATGCTCATCTCAAACTTGTCCTGCATCAATTTAGAGAATTTCTGGCACAATTTGGGGTTAGTTGACCCAAATATAATATCATCAACATAGATTTGCACTAACAGGACATGATCAGATTTTACAAATTTAAATAGTGTCTTATCAACAGTGCCTATTGTGAAGTCATGCTCAATAAGAAACTTAGACCGTGTATCATGCCAATCTCTGGGTTCTTGCTTCAACCCTTATAGAGCTTTATCCAATTTGTAAACGTTATTTGGATATGTATGATTGACGAAGCCAGGAGGTTGTGCAACATACACTTCCTCAGTGAGGATGCCATTAAGAAATGCGCTCTTAACATCCATTTGAAAGACTTTGAAATCTTTATATGCAGCATATGCTAGAACATGCGAATGGCTTCTAGTCTAGCTAAGATGCAAAAGTTTCATCAAAATCGATCCATTCCATTTGTCTAAAACCTTGAGTGACTAGTCTAGCTTTGTTCCTTGTTAGTACTCCATCTTCATTCAGTTTATTCCTCAAGACCCATCTAGTTCCTATCACTGAATGATTAGACGGTCTGGTACAAGTTGCCATACATTATTTCTTTTAAACTGATTTAGTTCTTCTTGCATTGCATCAATCCAGCTTGGGTCTGCTAAGGCTTCTTCTATCTGCTTAGGTTCTACATGTTATAAGAATGCTGAATCAAAATGATCATGCAATAGCTGGCCTCGTGTACGAATAGGAGAGTCAATGTTACCTATGACCTGCTCGGGTGGATGATTTTTATTCCATCGGAGATCAGATCCGATTGGGTTTGCTCCTTGTTCTGCGTGAATATCTGACTGGATGATCGCATCTGGATTATCTGATGTCAATTGATGATTTGCGTTGTCTGCTGGTGCATCAGATTCCAGTTGAGGTGATTGTCATTCCGATTTGAGTTCGAAACCAATTAATGAGATGTGCTCGCATCTTGTGCGTCAGATGTCAAATGTACAGTCGGATCTGGTTGCGCAACATCTTGAACATATGGCGTTGCTTCTTCAGCAGCTGGCACATCTGCTTGAGCATTGTCATGAGGTGTGTCCAGTGCTGGTTGTATCTCAGCTGAGTTTCTTTCCTGTGGCACGTCATCATCTGATTCATCAAGGCTGGATGATTCCAGACGCGTGCATAGGTCATTGAGTCTCGCAGCTGAGTTGGATCTGAAACTTGTCTCATCAAAAACCACGTGTGCTGATTCTTCAATTGTTAGACTCCGATTTTTGAAAACTCTGTACGCTTTGCTCACAGCTGAATAACCTAGGAATAAACCAGCATCATATTTAGCATCAAAAGCTGTTAGGTTCTTCTTGCCGTTATTATGAATGAAGCATCTGCACCCAAACACCCTGAAATATGAAATATCAGGTTTCTTGTCACTCCAGATCTCATATGTGGTTTTGCCGTGCAACTTATTAATCATAGATCTGTTTTGAGTGTAGCAAGCTGTGTTAACAGCTTCTGCCCAGATTTTTGAGAAATGCCGGAATATGCAATAATAAATCTAGCAGCTTCTTTTAAAGTACGATTTCTCTTCTCAACCAGCCCGTTCTGTTGAGGAGTTCTAGATGCAGAAAGCTCATGCTTTATTTCAATGTCATCCAGATAAGAAGATAATTTTTGATTTGAAAACTTGGTACCAAGATCACTTCTTATCCGGTTGACTGTACAAGATCTGTCATTTTGTAAACGTTTTAAAATCCGAATCAGTTGGTCAGCGGTATCAGATTTTGATTTTAAAAACAGCACCCAAGTGAATTTCGTAAAATCATCAACAACAACTAGGGTGTAGTTCATTCCCCCTAAGCTCATTACGGGAATAGCACCAAAGAAATCCATATGTAAAAAGCTCCAAGCTTCGGGAAGAAAGTTTACCTCCTTTATTTTTAAAAGTAGAACGGATTTGTTTACCAAGCTGACATGTGGCACATATCTTGTCCTTAGAGAAATTGATTTTGGGCATACCAGAAACCAGTTCATGCTGACTCAATTTGGCAAGAATTTTAAAGTTCAGATGATTCATTCGCTGATGCCACAGCCAGCTCTTGGAAGAGTCAGCTGCAAGGAATATCTGTTCAGATCCCATTTGCTCTGACCAATTGATAATGTAGGTATTCCCTGATCATTTACCTACCAAAATAGTCAGACCATTTGGACTCTGAACTGTGCAAGTGTGCTGTTTAAAATTTACTATGTAACCCTTGTCACACAGCTGACTAATGCTAATCAAATTATAGCGCAAACCGTCAACGACTAAAACATCAGATATTGAAATGTTACCGTGGGTAAGCTTACCCTTACCCACAGTGTTACCATGTGAGTTATCACCAAAAATTATCTTCGCTCCTCTGTGAGGTGTTACATCTGATAGCAGCTTTGGGTTACCCGCATTTGTCGTGCACTGCCACTATCCAAGTACCAAATAATTGACTCATCTCCAGCCTTGTACCTGTTTTCCTGCAACCACGAAAACAAATTTTGGTACCCAATTTTACTTGGGTCCAGATCGGATTACCCCTTTCGGGACCCATACTTGAATTACCTTAATAGTTTTCCCAGTATGAGATTCCATAAGGGTGTGTGCAGAAATATGGTGAGATCTGTCAAGCTTTGGTTTGGTATTTTGACCATTCAGATCTCTTCGGGACTGAACCTTTCTCCATTCAGATTTGAACTTCTTAGAACCACCTCTTTGTTGGTTCTGAACAAACGACTTGGATCCAGCTTTCGCCTTTTCCTTTTCAAGGCTGTTATTTAGCCAACTAGACTAAGAGTTCTCGGGTCTGACATAGCCAATACCAGTTTTCCCTTTCTGATTCAGTTGCCCCAAGATATGGTCATTATACCGTACCGACTCACATGTATCATGTATCACACTAGCTTTGACAAAATTCATCTTTTTGAACTTGTCATATTCCAGATTTGATTGTGTACTAGTTTCTCTGGAGCTGCTTCCTTCAACATTGAAACCCAAGACAAATTTGTCATTAAATGGCTTTTGAGTCTCATGCATCTTGCTTAGAGAAACAGAAGACTGAGTCCAGGAGCTCATCACCTGATTTAACCTTTCGTTTTTTTATTCGAGCTCACAAGATCTTAATCTCAACGATTCATTCTCAGTCTTCAGCTTACTCAACTCGATTTGTAAACTGTCAGTTTCACCAAGTTGAACGGTGCTTGGTTCTACTGGACTGTTTTTCAAATCCATGTTTTCAGCTTTGACTTCCTCGAATGTTTGAGAAAGCTTTTTGTACTCATGGACCATTTCATTGAGTGCGTTGATTAGGTCCTCCCGTGTAAATTCAGTATTTGAAAAGTCGAATACCTCTTCCTCTGAAGATTGGTTGGCCATTAGACAGTGAGTTTCCTCTTGGTCACTGTCGCTTGATGAGGAGCTGCTTGATGTGGAGTCCGAATCTGAATCCGCCCAATTTTTGTTGCTCTCTCTGCAACAAGTTCTTTACGATCACTATTTCTAGTTGGCCTTTTGTCAGCTCTAGTTTTCCTTCCTTCATTGGATCTTCTGTCATCCTTTTTTGATCGGTCATTTTCTAGTTGGCCTTTTGTCAGCTCTAGTTTTCCTTCCTTCATTGGATCTTCTGTCATCCTTTTTTGATCGGTCATCCTTCATGCTTTCATCCTTCTTTGGCCTGTTGCAGTCTGCCGCAAAGTGCCCTGGACGACCTCAGTTATAACAATTAATATCAGTTGAAATCTTTTCAGATTTGTTTGCATTATTATACGAAAAAGAAGGGTTAGAGGATCTTCTAAGATATTTCCCAAACTTCTTGACGAAGAGGGACATAGCATCATTGATTATTTGTTCTGCAGATTTGCTCTTGCTTGGAGAGCACTGTTCAGATGTTGCGTCAATAGCCTTGGTTGGTTGAAAAGTTGACGGCGCCTCAGATCTGGTTTCCAATTCAAACTCGCATGCTTTCAGATTTGCAAAAAGATCATGTAGTTCGAGCTTGTTGAGATCCTTAGATTCGCGCATGGCCATTGTCTTAACATCCCATTCCTTGGGCAGCGCTCTCATCACCTTGAGAGCCAATTCTCTGTTGGAATACTCTTTGTGAGGACTTGAAATCTGTTAAGTATGATTTAATGGTTAATCATGTTGGGTAGCCGCAGCGGATCCGGATCACGCCTCCCGGCGAGGCAGCGGAAGAACAAAACAATGGCCGGGAGATGATCAATACAATAAAAACAAACACAAATCTATGACATTCATAGGGCGTTTAATGGAATAGCTTGCTGGCAACTCGTGCCTGGCTCCGACCAGTTTCTCGAGGAAACCGGCACTTCACGGTAGATTGCGGTAGACTACGTCAATCAGGTCCACGACCGGATACGAGACTCCTTCATCAGCCTGCACTGGAAGGCCTGATGAGATCGGCGTGGACGGATTCTCCTCGTCAAGATTGGCCGGAACAAATTCCGGCGAAGAGGCGGCGGCGGCGAGCGGCGGAGGCGGAGCGGCTTTTGAGAAGAGAGGAGGGTCGGTGGCCTAGTCTAGGTTTAGGGTTTAGTGTTGTGTATCAAGTGTATGATTAAGTCTAATCAAGTATATATTAAATAGACAAGTAATAGGATTGGACCGGCCCAACGGGCCCGGGTCCAACGAAGGAACATTCGGTTCATCCCTATCACCGTGACTTCATCGTAACTCCGATTTCCGATCAGATCTGACCGATCGACTCAGTTTCCGAAACTGAACACTATGATTTGAAAAACCATTTTTCAGAACCCCAGTGCAAAATGACCGTTTTGCCCCTCAACATCGGGAAATCATGATTTGACCCCTGTTGACTTTTAGGAAGTCGCACTCCCCAAAATCCTCTTCGTATGCTCAACACATTGAGCTGAGTATCCATGTGGGAATCTCGAATCCAGTACTTGTGTGACCCTCAATGGTTCAGGGAGTACAGCTAGCCAGGTTCACTTATCTATCTGCATGCTCAGAACATCACAATCGTCCTACCAATAGAACATGGTACTTCGCATCGCAGATACTAGCCTCTAGCTCGGGCGGCCTTATCCTCATTTTGACGGCCCAATCGACTAGGAACATGTTCAGAATATACAGTGACTATTAGATGTGTTTCATGATAGCCGTCATACCCACTATCACATCTAACATACACTTTAGTGTATTCTAGGTCTTTACTCAACGCAATTGTTAATCATCATACAACACAATGAAAGTAAAGAATGCCATATGAATAAATGTGAATATCATATATAAAGATTGTCATATACAAGAGTCTATAAACCCACACGTCACAAGTTGGCTAGTTGGGCATCTACTCTAACAATCTCCCACTTGCCCTAAAGCCAACTACTCATCAGACGCAGTCCCATTGTTTCGTGATGTTTTTCAAAAAAGGGTCCAGGCAAGGGATTCGTAAGTGGATCAGCAACGTTGTCTGCAGAGGCGACTCTCTCAACTGCTATGTCACCTCTAGCCACAATATCCCGGATTATGTGGTATTTCCTTAGTATGTGTTTGGATCTTTGGTGAGACCTAGGCTCCTTTGCTTGCGCAACGACACCCGTGTTGTTGCAGTACACCAGGACTGGACCAAATCCATTAGGAATGACGCCCAACTCTTGGATGAAATTCCTTATCCAAACGGCCTTCTTAGCAGCAGCTGATGCTGCGATGTACTCAGCCTCAGTGGTTGAATCCGCGATAGTGTCTTGCTTGGAACTCTTCCAAGAGACAGCACCACCATTGAGCATGAATACAAATCCAGAGGTTGGTTTCGAATCATCCACGTCACACTGGAAGCTAGAATCAGTGTAGCCTTCCAGTTTCAGTTCACCACCCCCATAGACCATGAACATATTCTTAGTCCTTCGCAAGTTCTTAAGAATATCCTTCACGGCCTTCCAATGCAATTGGCCGGGGTTGGCCTGGTAGCGGCTCGTGACACACAGAGCATATGAGACATCCGGTCTAGTCGAGATCATGCCATACATAAAATACTACCTATTGCCGTGGCATATGGCACACGTGTCATACTCACTATCTCCTCATCAGTCTTTGGACACATAGACTTAGATAGAGTGACCCCGTGGCACATAGGTAGGTGTCCTCTCTTGGACTCTTCCATAGAGAACCTCTTAAGTATGGTATCGATGTAGGTAGCTTGGGTGAGTCCGAGCATCCGTTTAGATCTATCTCGATAGATCTGTATTCCAAGAATATAGGATGCTTCACCCATGTCCTTCATCGAAAATCTACTAGACAACCATATTTTAGTTGACTGCAGCATTCCTACATCATTTCCAATGAGTAGAATGTCGTCAACATAAAGTACGAGGAATGTCACAGCGCTTTTAACTACCTTCTTGTATACGCATGGCTCCTCGGGATTCTTGATGAAACCAAATTCCTTAATTGTTTCATCGAATCTCAGGTTCCAACTTCACGATGCATGTTTGAGACCGTAGATCGATCTCTGAAGCTTGCATACCTTATGCTCGCTTCCAACAGATGTGAAACCCTCAAGATGCGTCATATAGATCTCTTCCTTAAGTTTCCATTAAGGAACGCAGTTTTCACATCCATTTGCCATATCTCATAGTCGTACCATGCGGCTATGGCTAACAAGATTCTAATTGACTTGAACATTGCGACTGGCGAGAAGGTTTCATCATAGTCAACACCTTGCCTTTGAGTGTAACCTTTCGCGACCAGTCGTGCCTTGTAGGTCATTACCTTACCATCAGGCCCAAGTTTCCTCTTGTATACCCATTTACACCCAATAGGAACAATTCCTTCGGGAGGATTAACAAGAGTCCAAACTTGGTTAGCATGCATTGAGTCAAACTCAGACTGCATTGCTTCAAGCCACAAATTAGAATCAGCATCGGAAATTGCCTCCTTGAAAGTCCTTGGATCAGATCCAACAACTTGATCACCTTGATCATCTTCAAGGAAAAAACCATATCTCTCAGGAGCCCTAGGAACCCTTTCGGATCTCCTAGGTGCGACCATTTCTGGTATTGGCTCTGTAGGTGTGGGAGACTCACCTGGTACTTCGATTGGATCTCGAACCTCTTCGAGTTCTACTATTTTGCCGTTTCTATCAAGTACAAATTCCCTTTCCATAAAGGTGGCATTCCTAGAAACAAACACTTTTGTTTCGCTCGGATAGTAGAAGTAGTATCCAATGGAATTCTTTGGATACCTAATGAAGTAGCATAAGATGGATCTCGTATCCAGCTTATCTCCCACTGTCTGCTTCACGTAAGCAGGACATCCCCAAATCCTCATGTATGAGTACTTGGGTGGTTTGCCCATACATATCTCATATGGAGTCTTATCCACTGCCTTGGTGTGGACATTGTTCAACAACATTACCGACGTTTCGAGCGCATAGCCCCAAAACGAGGTAGGAAGTTCAGTGAAGCTCATCATAGATCGAACCATGTCCAACAAGGTCCGGTTACGACGCTCCGCTACACCATTGAGCCGTAATGTGGCCGGAGGGGTCCACTGTGCGAGAATCCCATTCTCTTTGAGATAGTCTTGAAATTCAGCACTCAAGTATTCACCACCTCGATCGGATCGAAGTGCTTTAATACTTTTGCCTAATTGGTTTTCTAATTCAGCCTTAAATTCTTTGAACCTTTCAAAATATTCAGACTTGTGCTTCATCAAGTACAAGTACCCATACCTAGAGTAATCGTCGGTAAAGGTGATGAAGTATGTGTGACCGTATTTAGTACCAATACTAAACGGGCCGCACACATCAGTATGGATCAAATCCAATAGGCCTTGAGCACGCTCACCCTTGCTCTTGAAGGGTTGCTTAGTCATATTTCCCTTAAGACAAGATTCACAAGTCGGTAGGGAGTTGATGTCTGACAGATCAAACAAGTCACTCCTAACTAACTTGTTCATCCTACTCAGAGAAATATGACCTAGCCTAGCGTGCCAAAGTTGTGATGGGTTCAAGTTATCGTGTTTCCATTTAATCGTTGTTGTATGTGCTTCGACATCGCGAGTTGGAACGTATTTTAATTTTAAGGTATATAAATCATTTTCGCGTTCCCCAATTCCAATTAAACATTCATTCTTGTAAATATT
>KQ986574.1:183649-197773 GCA_001598015.1 Dorcoceras hygrometricum
TGCGCGCAACAGCGGCGATCGGCCGCGCGGCGTGCGCGATCTTCGTGCGAGGCGGCGCTCGACATCGCGCAACGATTTGCACCCCCAGCCACCTTTCGTCGCGTAACCTTGCGCCGGGCAGCAGCCATCGATGCGTGAAGCTAGCGATGCCGGCCGGCCGCTTTGCGCATGCGATGCGCGCGCATGGTCGCGTGGGGAGGGGAGCCTCCGCACGCGGCGGCGGCGTGGCCGTGGTTCAAAATTTTGATGATTTCAATATGAAAATTGAGACGTTAGATACAATATGGCAATATGTATTGATCAGATCCGAAAACCTGGCTCTGATACCACTGTTGGGTAGCCGCGACGAATCCGGATCACGCCTCCCGGCGAGGCAGCGGAAGAACAAAACAATGGCCGGGAGACGATCAATACAATAAAAACAAACACAAATCTATGACATTCATAGGGCGTTTAATGGAATACCTTGCTGGCAACTCGTGCCTGGCTCCGACCAGTTTCTCGAGGAAACCGGAACTTCACGGTAGATTGCGGTAGACTACGTCAATCAGGTCCACCACCGGATACAAGACTCCTTCGTCAGCCTGCACTAGAAGGCCTGACGAGATCAGCGCGGACGGATTCTCCTCGTAAAGATTGGCCGGAACAAATTCCGGCGAAGAGGCGGCGGCGAGCGGCGGCGGCGGCACGGATTTTGAGAAGAGAGGAGGGTTGGCGGCCTAGTCTAGGTTTAGGGTTTAGTGTTGTGTATCAAGTGTATGATTAAGTCTAATCAAGTCTATATTAAATAGACATGTAATAGGATTGGACCGGCCCAACGGGCCCGGGTCCAACGGAGGAACATTCGGTTCATCCCTATCACCGTGACTTCATCGTAACTCCGATTGCCGATCAGATCGGACCGATCGACTCAGTTTCCGAAACTGAACACTATGATTTGAAAAACCATTTTTCAGAACCCCAATGCAAAATGACAGTTTTGCCCCTCAACATCGGGAAATCACGATTTGACCCCTGTTGACTTTTAGGAAGTCTCACTCCCAAAATCCTCTTCTCATGCTCAACACATTGAGCTGAGTATCCGTGCGGGAATCTCGAATCCAGTGCTTGTGTGACCCTCAATGGTTCAGGGATACAGCTAGCCGTGGGCCCACAACCATTGTGGCTCCGAAATCACAATTCCGGACTTGCCCATCGGATCATGGTAAGAGCGTCTAGCAACAACGCCCCATGATCCCCTAGGTATCACTGATAGTGCCTGCAAGAACCAGTTGGTCGTGGTTAGCGTACAGTACGGTCCTTTCAATCCATATATCCCGATCAGATCAACGACCATTGGTAAATCGAGAGTTGCTATAGATCCGATAGCTATGCATACAACTTGGAGATCGAATAGTGACATCGCGAGTGTAACTAGGTAAACACATTTACCTAAACAACGATGCATCGACTCCTACATGCATCGGGGTCTCACCCAATCCCGCCGCCTGATGACCCCAAGTGAGTCGGCAAACGAGTCAAAGTGAGACGTATATCATGTAGAGTCTCAATGACGTTTCGAGTCGTGAGGACTAATCAGTACAACCAAGACCTCGGACTTATCCACTCGACAAATGGTAACCACTTGGAAAGTCCGAACGAGGGTTGTTCGATAGATCACCAGGTCACTATCTATCTGCATGCTCAGAACATCACAATGTTCCCTACCAATGAAACATGGTACTTCGCATCGCAGATGCTAGTCTCTAGCTCGGGCGGCCTTATCCTCATTTTGACGGCCCAATCGACTAGGAACATGTTCAGAATATACAGTTACTATTAGATGTGTTTCATGATAGCCGTCATACCCACTATCACATCTAACATACACTTTAGTGTATTCTAGGTCTTTACTCAATGCAATTGTTAATCATCATACAACACAATGAAAGTAAAGAATGCCATATGAATAAATGCGAATATCATATATAAATATTGTCATATACAAGAGTCTATAAACCCACACGCCACAAGTTGGCTAGTTGGGCATATACTCTAACAAATCAGCTTTTGGATTAATATTTGTCACGGAAATTGTGATTGCTGGTTAACGGGTGAAATCAGCGTTGAATTTGGAGTTCAGTAGTTGCATTTTTCCTATCGAGAAATGGTTCAAGTAGTAATTCAGACGTGAGGATCATCGTTGGGAAGAAACTAGGCTAGCAGCGCCTTTGCACGAGAATTTGCGGGCGTTCAGATGTTGGCATTCAGCAGTAGCGCGATCAGATGTCAAGGCTAGTCAACTCAGCAGAGAGAGGCAGCTGTTAGCGTTGGCGCACGGGCGTGAGAAGTTGTCGCGTGTTAGTCAACAGCTGAGTTGACCACTGGTAGTTAGCGCGTTCAGATGTTGGTTGTTTTGAGAGAGATCTGTAATCAGCTGTTAAAGCGCTGCTACGTCGTTTTGGTTAGTTGGTGCGACGTCATTCGCTGTTGCGTGTATTGTAGTGTATATCAACATCTGAATTGTATCAGCTGAGCCAGTTGCAGGAGTTAATGATAGACTCAGCTGTGACTCTTAGCATATGAGGATCTGAATTGAAGAGAACAGTAGTGATTCGAGGATTTATATGCCAAGTGCTGCTCAAAACTTAGCGTATTTTGAACCCGATATTTCTTATCTCCTTCTTCGAAACTCTCCATAGATACTGTTCATTCGAACCCTCTCCGGTAAATTGCCGTCGATTTCCGCCGCTGTTTGGACTGAGACCGGTGGCGATGAGCTCGTCTTGAGTAGCTCTTTTGATTGATACCTATTAGGAATCTTCAATCAACGTGTTTGAGAAGCAAGAAGTAGCTGTGTGTTCGTGGGATTTTCGCGACAGCTGAGAGAAGTAATCTCCTGTTGGTGTAAGCTTATGGGTAAGTGTTCCTTTCTGTTTTGAGCTTGGTTTCAGCTGCTTGAGCCTGCGTGGACTTGTAGAACTAGAATTGAGTTCTTGACCGTAGGCAGTATGTTGTAGGAACTAGTATCTGAGCTGAATATTGGGATTCCTTAACAGATTTGAGCTATAGGGAAGTCCCTGCTGTGTTGTTGTGCTGTGACCAGTGAGGAAGCAGTTGTGTAGACTGAAGCTGCCGTGCCTAGTGAGATCTGTTGAGTAGAACTTGGAAATTTAAGGTACGAGTTGAGATTTTGCTAATAGCTTAGGCATAAGCGTGGTAGTATTTGAGTCATGCTTTGCTTGGTATGAATTATGTGCTTACGTGAACATCGTGAATTGATTGATATGAATTGTTTACGTACCATATGCATGTTGAAATCAGATTTGAATTTCATGGCATTCATGAATACATATTGAGCCTTGGATCGATTGAGAACCTGAGATAGAGCCGTGTTGTGACCGGCAGACAGATGTGTCGTGCCCGAAAGGTCCAACGCTATCATCGAAGTGGTGACCGACTTATTGGTTGTGTCTGAATACCACCGAGCTATGATGGATGATGATCAAGGACTGATGATTTCCCCGATTGATACACTGTGCGGATAGAGGCTCGATTGAGATTACTTTCAGCTGATTAGCAGGCCTTGATGACCGATTTCTTTGACAGCCGCATGCATTCATGACTTTGAATACTGCATGTTTATGTTTTGCTGTTATATTAGTGCTCATTCGTACTGAGGCTTGACCTCGTATTCTTTTCCTGATTTTGTATTGTTTGGGTCTGTGTGCCCAGTTGCAGGATCTTCAGGGAACCAAGCTGGACAGACTGGAAACCCAGCTGGTCGATCCCCATTTCCTTGAGTCCCAGTTATTACTTTACTATGTATTGATCCAGGGGATGCCTTGAGGTTATATGTATTTGGGGTAATCGTTGTTGATTTGACTTGAATCTGTTGTTGTATGAGTTTGGATATAAATCGTATTTTGAGTATGACTATTTTGAAGACAATGATTTGGTTCAGGCCCAACTTTATTTCGAAAATTTTTAGCCCTATTTTATGCTTCCGTGTTTATGTGCTTAATTGTACTATTAATCCTTGTTAATTAGCACGGGGCCTGACATTTTTTATACCAGAGCTTAAACTGGGATAAGCTCATTTTCCTTTGATCACACTCGAGTCTAGGCACAGAGTTTGGATTTGATTTTGATTGTCTCTGTGGCTTATGTGATTATTTGACTTGTCTTTGTGATTATCTGCTGTTAGATCTTACCTTGAGATTTGTTTAGATTCCGCCGAGGAGAGGTATAGGTAGGACTGCTAGACATTCCGCTGAGGAGTCTAGGGCCTCGGATAGTGATGAGGGCATCCAGAAGAATATCCCTTTGCATCGTCGAGAGAGACATACAGAGGTTGAGGATGTGACGAGATAGATTGGCGAGGCGGAGTTAGTCTTAGCGAGGTTTCAGCGGATGAATCCCCCTACGTTTGCGGGCGCTGAAGGAGGTTTGATGGCCGAAGGTTGGCTAGTTCAGATGGAAGAATTGTTTGATACCTTGGAGTACGCTCCTGAGAAGAGATTGAAGCTAGCGGTGTTGCAGCTGAGAGATAACGCGCAGCGCTGGTGGAGAGGTACTTCCCGTATTTTACGTGAGAGTGGGGCTGTGATTACTTGGGAGAGCTTCTATGCAGCGTTCCGACCGGAGTATACCCAAGAGTCCTACTACAACAGTCGTGAGCGAGAGTTCGATAACTTGAAGCAAGGGAATATGAAGGTGGCCGAGTATGCCAGACAGTTCTCTTCGCTTTTGATGTATGTTCCCCATGTAGCTAACCAGGAGAGGACTAAGAGGAACAATTTTCTGAAAGGTTTGAGACCTGATTTGTTCCGGATGGTGTTGTCTGGTTCACTCGTGACTTATGCTGAGGCCGTGGATAGGGCTGTAGATATTGGGGAGAGCTTGTTGGAGGCACAGGCTCCGGTCCAACCATCCATGGGCGCTCTTTTCAACCGGTGCAAGATGTGTCGCAATCGTTTCAGTCTCCTCAAGGGTCGCAGCAATCGAGTCGTCAGAGGTTCAAGCCACGAGGCAAACATTTTAAGGAGAAGGCGCATTCGAGTTCCTCTGGTTCTGTGAGTTCTGGTTGCAGTAGTTCTGGTGGTGCGTTTTGTGGACAGTGCGGAGGGAAGCATGAGACTTCGCAGTGTCGTGGAGTTCGAGGTCTTTGTCATCTTTGTGGACAACTGGGACATTTTGCTAGAGCGTGTCCTTTGATGGGAGGGCAGTCTTTGGGTCAGTCGCAGCAAGGTTCCGCTGGTGGTTCTTCGCAGCGACAACAGCCTTTTGTTCCGTGCCAACGATCCGGATTCCAACCTCGTGAGCCTTCTAGGTTTGGAGTACCTTCGAGACCTCAGTTTCCGGGACCGCAGCAAGCCCAGGCGAATGCCTTGACGAGAGAGCAGGCTGATGAGATGCCTACGGGGGTGATTCAAGGTACATGCTTTATCTTAGATTTTCCTGCACGAGTTCTGATTGACACTGGAGCATCCCACTCCTTCATTTCTGAGTTGTTTGTGTATGAGCGTGGGTTGAGTTCTTCCCCACTTTGTGATGTTGTCTCCGTGTCTACCCCTACTGGTGTGAGTCTGTTGTCCCGAGAGGTTGTGTTGGATTGTCTGGTTAGATTTGATGAGCATGTTTTGGTGACCCACCTGATTGTTTTGGGAATTAGAGATTTTGATTGTATCTTGGGTATGGATGTGTTGACTGAATATAGAGCGACTGTTGATTGTTTCCATGGTGTGGTGAGGCTTAGGCCTCAATCTGGAGAGAAATGGGAATTATACGGTGCTGATTCGTGACCTAAGATTCCTTTAGTATATGCCTGGAGATGTTTAGTTTGTTGTCGCTAGAGAATTCAGGGTTTATGATCTATGCCCTAGATGCTTCCCATGAGTCGAGAGTGGAGTTGAGCGATGTTCCGATTGCTCAAGAGTTCCCAGATGTGTTTCCAGACGAGATTCCTGGATTTCCTCCGAGGTGAGAGATTGACTTCAGTATTGAGTTTGTGCCTGGTACAGCCCCGATTTCTAGAGCTCCGTATCGATTGGCGCCAGCAGAGTTGAAAGAACTCAAGGATCAGTTGAGAAATCTTCTTCAAAAAGGCTTCATTCGACCGAGTATGTCGCCTTGGGGAGCTCCAATTCTGTTTGTGAAGAAGAAAGATGGATCTATGAGGATGTGCGTTGACTTTCGGCAAAGCGACAGTGAAGAACAAGTATCCTTTGCCGAGGATTGATGACTTGTTCGATCAGTTGCAAGGATCGGACGTGTACTCGAAGATTGATTTGCGATCTGGCTATCATCAGTTGCGGATTAGAGACGATGATGTAGCGAAGACAGATTTCCGAACGAGATACGGGCATTATGAGTTTCTTGTGATGCCGTTTGGATTGACGAATACTCCTGTTGTGTTCATGGATTTGATGAATCGTGTTTTTAGCGAGTACATTGATCGATTCGTGATTGTCTTCATAGATGACATTTTGGTGTATTCGACGAGTTTCAGAGAGCATAAAGATCACTTGAGGCTAGTGTTGCAGAGACTGAGAGACTGACAATTGTATGACAAGTTCAGCAAGTGTGAATTTTGGCTAGACAGAGTTATTGTCTTGGGTCATGTGATTTCAGCGCAAGGAATTTCTATGGATCCTAGTAAGGTCGAAGCAGTTCTTAACTGGGAGCAACCTAGGAATGTTTCCGAGATCCGTAGTTTCTTGGGATTGGCTGGCTACTATAGGCATTTAATTGAGAAGTTCTCTTCGATAGCCAGGCCTATGACTCAGTTGAACCAAAAGGATAGGAAGTTTGTTTGGACTGATGAGTGTGAGTCGAGTTTTCAGACGCTGAAGGAGAAGTTGACTACTGCTCCTGTTTTGGCCTTGCCTTAGGGTTCTGGAGGTTTTGTGGTGTGCTCTGATGCTTCTCTGAGTGGTTTAGGATGTGTCTTGATGCAGAACGGGTATGTGATTGAATATGCGTCTCGACAGTTAAAGCCTCATGAAACGAGATATCCCGTTCATGATCTAGAGTTGGCTGTGATTGTGTTTGCCTTGAAGATATGGCGACACTATCTGTATGGTGAGGAGTTTGTGCTGTACACTGACCGCAAGAGTTTGAAGTATATCTTCACCCAGTCGGATTTGAATATGAGGCAGCGTCGTTGGATGGAGTTGCTTAAGGATTTTTATTGTGAGATCAGTATCAGCCTGGGCGGATGAATTTGGTAGCCGATTTTTTAAGTAGAAAATCCCAGCCTGCGATGCTGACATCCTTGAGTATCTCGAGAGTCCACGAGCAGTTGAGTACTTTTGGTTGGCGATTCCGGCCGAGTGATCAGTACTTCTTGGTTTCTTCGATTCAGGTAGAACCGTAGATTGTGATTGACATCAGAGAGGCGCAGATGACTGATCCGTATATCCATGAGTTGAAGACTAAGGCCCAGAATGGTCAGTCTGAAGATTTCTCTGTTGCTTCTGATGGATGTTTGAGATTTAGAGGAAGATTGGTGGTTCTGAACTTGATTGATTTGAAAGAGACTATTATGAATGAAGCGCATTGCATTTGAAATAGCGTGCATCCGGGGGAGAAGAAGATGTACCATGCTTTGAAGTCTCACTACTGGTGGGAAGGCATGAAGAGCGACATTTTCTGCTTTTTTTGCTTGATGTTTGAATTGCAAGCAGGTCAAGGCCGAGAGAATGAGACCTGGTGTATTGTTGCAGAGTTTAGAGGTGCCTCAATGGAATTAGGAGCATATCGCAATGGATTTTTTGACTCATTTGCCTCGATCGAATAGGGGATGCGATGCGATTTGGGTGGTGATTGATAGACTCTTGATGTCAGCCCATTTCATTCCCTATGATGTGAGGTGTTCGATGAAGAAAATGGCGAAGTTGTATGTCGACCATGTGGTTAGATTGCATGGAGTGCCTGTTTCGATAGTGTCAGACAGAGATCCGAGATTCACCTCTCGATTTTGGAAGATTTTGCAAGAAGCAATGGGTTCGAGATTGGCTATGAGTACCGCTTATCACCCCCAGGAAGATGGCCAATCTGAGAGGACCATTCAGACTTTAGAGGATATGCTGCGTGCAGTGGTGATGAATTTTAGTGGTGGCTGGAAGGATTCTTTGTCCTTAATTGAGTTTTCTTACAACAACAGCTACCAAGTGGCTATTGGAATGGCTCGATTTGAAGCTTTATATGGTCGCAAGTGTAGATCACCGATTTGTTGGGAAGAAGTTGGTGAAAGACAGCTTTCTACTCCTGAGTTTGTGCAGCATATGAAAGATCAGATTGATTTGATTCGGAGTAGGATGAAAGTTGCACAAGACCGTTATGCTAGCTATGCTAATAAGCGATGCAGACCGTTGGAATTTGAGGTTGGCAATCGTGTGTTCCTTAAGGTTTCTCCTTTCAAGAGTGTTATGAGGTTCAGGTTCAAGGGTAAGTTAGCTCCTAGATTCGTTGGTCCCTTTGAGATTGTTGAGCGGATTGGACAGTTGGCTTATAGATTGAAGCTGCCTGATGAGTTAGCAGCGATGCATGATGTGTTTCATGTGTCAATGTTGAGAAAATATGTGCCAGATCCATCCCATTTGTTGAGGACTGATGAAGTAGAGCTGGATCAGACACTGAGCTATGTTGAATATCCAGTTCAGATTCTGGATAGGAAGGAGAAGCAGCTGAGGAATAAGGTTATACAGTTGGTGATGGTCCAATGGAGCAAGCATGGACTTGAAGAAGCTACCTGAGAAGTTGAGGAAAGGATGAGACAGGAGTGGCCTCATCTGTTTGATCCATGATAGTAGCATTCAGGTAACTTTTAGCTTGATTGATTTCGTGATTTTAGTGATTTTGCGGTTGAATTGAGATTCTGTTTAGTATTGAGTTGTACTAGGCAGTATGGCATAGGTGTATTAGGAATGGTGTGAGGAATCAGATTTGGATTAGTGGTTAATTTTGTTGAATTGGGATTAGCCACGTGAATTTTGAGGATTTTACGTTGTTGAAATTCTCCAAGTATTAGAAATTAGACGTAGCGCTAGTATTAGAAGCAGACGTAGCGAATTTTGGTAAAGTCTGCCAGCAGCAAGTTCCTGTAGCGGAAGTCAACGCGGGTCAACAGTACTGTAGCTCTCACCTGGTGAATTTTTGAATCAGTAGAGATGACGTAAGCGTGACGTGTTGTTATCTGCTGGCAGTAGTTGCGTTAGAAGGAGCGACCAGTCTATGGTTTGAGAAACCAGTCGCAAGATATCTGTCGACAGATATGATGACGTATGCTGTGCGACGTCGTTTTGATAAGTTGAAACGCACGTTTTGAGTGTTGCGTCTGGTACCAGTCGCGAGAGAATTGTTGTGAGGAATGCGTTGTGACTGGGTGACCAGCTGTTGGCAGCAATGCTTACGTCACCGTTACGGCGTCATTTAGATTGGTTGACGCGTCGACGTTTTGTGTAATTTCGCGTAACCAGTCGCTGGTGTTTCATTTGAAGAGATCTGTTACCTGCTCTTGGTTGCCTTGCATGCGAGATCTGTCAGCTGGTGTACTGCTACGGCATCGTTTGAGTTAGTTGGAACGGTGTCGTTTTGGATGTCCTTTGAGAATGCAACGATTGATTTCTGTTGACAGCTCTCTACTGTTCACGTCGACTGGTTTTGTTGCAAGCAGCAGCTGTTGGATTTGAGGATTATATATAGAAGTGTTGATCGACACTTAGAAATATTTTGGACCTGATATTTCTTATCCTCTTCTCTTTTGAAACCCTTGTTCGATACTGTTCACCCGAACGCTTCTTCTTGAGATTTCTACAAATTCCAACCTCTGTTTTTGATGATTTTGGTGACGCTGGGTTCGCCTTGCCTAGCTCTTTCAATTGCTATCCATTAGAGGACCTGAATTAGCGTTGAGTGGAAACGGGAAGCTACTGGTGTTCGAAGCTTTCTGGAGAAGTCTGTTCCGTGTGTTCTCTGGCTGGATTAAGTTTTGGGGTGAGCATTTCTCGTTGAATTGAGCTTTGTCTAGTAGCTAATACCTGCGTAGAATTGTTTAGAACTTGAGTATAGTTCTGGCCGTAGGTATTAGAGTGTACAGGTTCTGATTTATGCTTGAGTTAAGCTGATTTTCGAGGCTTTGAAACAGATTCCAGCTTCCAGGAAATCCTGCCGTGCAATTGAGGAATCTGTGAGGTAGAATTTTGAGGATTGAGGTACGAATTGAGAAGATTTAACAGCTTTGAGCATGGACATGGCTGTGATCGATGTTATGAACTTGCTGATCTGATTATGTGAATTTACGTGGCAGTCTGTTGAATTGTTTGAATTATATATGCTGTTTCACATAATGAATTGTATGCATTGTTGAATATTGAATTGGCATTCATTCATACATATTGAGCCTGACAGATTGATTTATGACCTGATTGAGAGCCACGTTGTGACTGGCCGACTGACTTGTTGTGCCTGAAAAGTCCAACGCTATCATCGGAGTGGTGACCGACTGACTTGTCGTGTCTGAAGACCACCGAGCTGTGATGGGCTGACGGGCCCTGAAGATCACGGACCGATGATTTCCACCGGATGACTTATGCATTGTTGAATATTGAATTGGCATTCATTCATACATATTGAGCCTGACAGATTGATTTATGACCTGATTGAGAGCCACGTTGTGACTGGCCGACTGACTTGTTGTGCCTGAAAAGTCCAACGCTATCATCGGAGTGGTGACCGACTGACTTGTCGTGTCTGAAGACCACCGAGCTGTGATGGGCTGACGGGCCCTGAAGATCACGGACCGATGATTTCCACCGGATGACTTGCTGTGCGTGGTATAGAGGCTCGATTGATATGATTGCCAGTTGACTTGCTGGTCTAGCTATCCGATCTTTGATAGCCCTCATGCATTCATAGCATTGATTTATAGCATGTTGCATGTTTAGCTGTTTTGATAGCTCTTCGTACTGAGGCTTGACCTCGTATTTGTTTTCCTTCTTTGTGTTGTTGGGTCTGCGTTACCCATTTGCAGGATCTTCAGGTAACCAAGCTGGACAGAGTGGAGGTTCAGCTGGTCGATCCCCGTTTCCTTGAGTCACAATTATCTATATTTATGTATTGAACCGGGGGATGCCCCGTGTTGCTATGAATTTGGGATCTTTATTCGATTGAGATTTATTGTTGTTACCTGATTTGTATGAGTCCGAGTCAACTCATATTTTGATTATGAATATTTTGAATTTATGATTTTAAGTTCTGGCCTAACTTATTTCGAAAATTTTTAAGCTCGATTTTTACGCTTCCGTGTTTATGTGCTTAATTGTGCTATTATCTTGAGTAATTAGCACGGGGCCTGACATTTTTGGTATCAGAGCTTAAACTGGGATAAGCTCGATTTCCTTCGATCACACTCGAGTCTAGGCACAGAGTTTTGATTTGATTTTGATTGACTCTATGACTTATGTGATCTTCTATCTGTCTATGTGATATACCTATCTGCTGTGAGATCTTACCTCTAGAATTGTTTATATGCCGCCGAGAAGAGGAAGAGGTAGGACGACTAGACGTACTGAGGAGGAGTCTAGGGAAGGTAGTGATGATGATGTTCATCAGGTCGAGGATGTTACTAGACAGATAGGCGGGATGGAGTTGGTCTTAGCTAGGTTTCAGCGGACGAACCCTCCGACGTTTTCTGCGGCAGAGGGTGGTGCGATGGCTGAGGCTTGGTTAGCTCAGATGGAGGAATTGTTCGATACTTTGGAGTACGCTCCTGAGAAGAGATTGAAACTGGAGGTGTTGCAGCTGAGAGACAATGCACAACGCTGGTGGAGAGGTACTTCTCGTATCCTTCGTGATAGTGGGGCTGTGATCACTTGGGAGAGCTTCTGCGAGGCCTTTCGACAGGAGTATACCCCGGAGTCTTTCTATAACAGCCGAGAGCGGGAGTTCGATAATCTGAGGCAGGGCAGCATGCGAGTGGCTGAGTATGCCCGACAGTTTTCTGTGCTTTTGGTCTATGTGCCACACGTTGCCAACCAAGAGAGGACGAAGAGGAACAATTTTTTGAAAGGCTTGAGGCCTGAATTGTACCGGATGGTTTTGTCTAGTTCGCCTGCGACCTATATTGATGCGGTGAACCGAGCAGTGGATATTGAGGAGAGTTTGATGGAGGTTGAGGCTCCGATTCAGCCGACTACTGGATGCACCTATCAGCCTGTTCAGGATGCGTTACAATATTTCTATTCTCCTCAGGGGTCGCAGCAGCAGCAGCAGTCGAACCGCCAGAGATTTCACCTCGAGGGAAACAGTTCAAGAAGAAGGCGGATTCAAGTTCCTCTGGTTCTGTGAGTTCTGGTTCTGGCAGTGGTTCTGGCAGCGGCATGTCGTGTGGTCAGTGCGGAGGAAGGCATCCGACTTTGCAGTGTCGTGGAGTTCAGGGGTCCTGCCGTAACTGTGGACAGCCAGGACACTTCCTTAGAGTGTGTCCTCTGTTGAGGGGGTCAGTCTTCGATTCCTTCGCAGCAGGTATCAGCTGGTGGTTCATCTCAGAGACCGCAGTTTCCTGCCCCTACCCAGCGATCTGGATTCCAACCCCGTGAGCCTTCTAGATTTGGAGCACCTTCGAGACCTCCATTTCAGATTCTGCAGCAGGCTCAGCGAATGCGTTGACTAGAGAGCAGGCTGAGGAGGCGCCTGGTATGATGATCGCAGGTACATGCTCTGTTTTCGATTATCCTCGGAGAGTTTCATTTGACACTGGTGCATCACACTCTTTTATTTCTGAGTTTTTTGTTTGTGACAATGGGTTGAGTTCTTCCCCATTTGGTGATGTTGTTTCCGTGTCTACCCTGCTGGTGTAAATCTGTGGTCCCGCGAAGTAGTGTTGGATTGTGTGCTTCGATTTGATGAGCACGTTTCGGTGTCCAATCTGATTGTTTTGGGAATGAGAGATTTTGATTGCATCTTGGGGATGGATGTGTTGTCTAGCTATTAGGCTACGGTCGATTTTTTTCATGGTGTGGTGAGTTTTCGCCCTGACTCGGGTGAGAAGTGGGAGTTCTATGGTGCTGATTCGCGCTCGAAGATTCCACTGGTGTAATGCCCAGAATCATTAAGACGAGGATTAGTGGAGTAGATTCGACATTTAAGAAATTGATGAAGTTTTAGTACGAGCTCGGATTTCTTCTGGAAGTGTTGGATGATTCAAGAAGTGTGAGAACCAGTCGAAGTAACCAGACGAGGCGATTTGATAAAATCAGCAGCAGGTTACTGTAGCTCGCGACTGGTGGAAATTTGAAATTCAGTTGAAGCGTTAGTGTTGATTTCAGCTGGAAGCGAACGCATGAATATAAGAGTTAATGAGAGAACGCCACGTGTTAGTTATTGTTACGCACGAGAAATCAGCAGAAAGAGTTTCTTACGCATCTGCTGGTTTACATACCTGCTGATTTTGATGTATACCTGCTGGTTGATAGTGTATCGGCTGGATGACATAGGTGCGACGTCGTCGTTTTGATATTAAACGCAAACCAGTCGAGGGGAACTTAGTTCCAGCTAAGAGAATATACGACAGCGTTTTGACTTATGACTATGAGCCTTGATACGTCGTCGTTTAGCAACCAGACGAGAGATTGGAAATCAGTCGAGAGAGTTTGGTATCTGCTGATGATCCAGTCGAGGGATCAATGCGACACCGTTTTGATGTGCGACCAGCAGCTGGTTCTTTGGAGTGTCGTAGTACCAGCTGATGACATATAACGACGTCGTTGGAATTAGTTATAACGACATCGTTTTGAGCTTTGAAGTGTTGCGACTGAATTGATGTTGCGACTGGATTACTGTTGTTGCGACTGGTTATTACAACAGCTGATTCTTGCGTCTGCTGAAGAACAACGATAGTCGAACAGCGACTGAGGACGATGAACAGCAGTTGAGGAATTTGTTTTTAAAATACTCATCTTGATTTCAGCTATAGACCTTTGATCTTGCAAGAATCTTCGGAAGTGAAGAACAGAGTGTAAGAACAGAACGTGAAGTATTTGAAAACAGAGGAACAAAGGTATAATCTGACAGAAGAGTCAGGAACTAGATTACTCAAGAATGATAGTTCTTGAGTATTCCGCTGAAATCACATACATATTT
>KQ986574.1:220766-234864 GCA_001598015.1 Dorcoceras hygrometricum
AAAATCAGTCAAGGAAATACATGCTAATCAAGCAAGTATGAACAAGTACATCACATAAAATCAGTCAAGTAATCAAACGAGAGCAGTAAGCATTCAAGTATGTGGTTTTAGGGAATTCGAGAATCATATCTATCTCGAATGTTCTATCCCATCTTGATTGATTGATGTCAATACCTTTCAATATCGATTCTGAAAGTGCTTCAAATCTGAAACATATATCAACAACAACAAGTTCATATAAAAATCTGCTCAAACACATATCAATTACCAAGGGTAGAAATCACTACAAACCTTGATCAAAACTTTACCGATTCGAATTCTAAAGTTCTCGAGTTCGATGACCTTCAATTCAAATCTGAAAGGAAGTATAATATGATCAAAATCATAATTCAAACTCAATCCAACACACGGCTCAATCATTTGCCCCAAAACTCATCAATTTTCAAACCGGTGGCGTAACGGCTAAAAATAGGTAACCCGAACTTTAAATATATCAAGATATCAATCAAATAAAATCCATATCACAACCATATCATCACTATAACAGCATAAGGAACTCGAAATCAGCAGTGCCAGCATGCTTCTTTTTGGAAAATGGCTCAAAAAATCATAACTAATTCAAACGCCGAACTTTTCTCGATCCGTATTGGGTATATAATCGTTGTCCACTCAAGCACATATACATACCATCATAATTTGATTCCATAATCATCTCAAAATCAAAGCATAGTAGAACATAATAAAACTTACATCAGAACAAAGCATTCGACGTGAGGATCGCAAATATACGATCGCTTCTAAATCCCGACGGTCGGATGATGAAAATCGAAGCTTGTAAAATAACAAAAGTGGTGTGAGAAATATTCTGAATCTACTACCTTATCACGTGAAAATAGAAGTGAAGAGGTGAATATTAGATATATATAAGCCAAATTGCATTTTTGTCCCTGAAAACTTCCATAATTGCAATTCAGTCCCCGGACAAGTGATTTAAATCGAATTTCAATCCTAATAATTCAAGAACATTAGATTTTAATTCCAAACTCTAAATATTCTTAAATTAAATATTCTCTGATTAAAATTAACTAATCTTGGATTATTAAATCAAACAATCCCGGGCCTTACAATTCTCCCCCTATAAGAACTGATTTTGTCCTCGAAATCGCACGCAGTCGGCATAACCAATATGGATACCCAAAATAAAAAGAATGCAGAAAACTGAATAAGAACTCACATCAGTGAAATAGCTCTGGAAAACGATACTGCATATCTGACTCAGTCTCCCAAGTAGCTTCTTCAATACCATATCGACTCCACTGAACTTTGACCAACTAAATACTCTTGTTTCTGATTTTATTTTCTTTACGATCAAGAATCTTTATAGGTTTTTCAAATTAGCTAAGCGTCTCGTCAAGTTCAGCTTCATCAAGTTGAATAATATGGGAAGGATCAGGCTGATACTTCCGGAGCATAGAAACATGGAAAACATTATAAATTCCAGACAAAGATGGAGGAAGAGCGAGTCGATAAGCAAGATCGCCTCTCTTCTCAATAATCTCATATGGACCAACAAAACGTGGAGATAACTTTCCTCTCTTGACAAATCGAACTGTACCTTTGAATGGAAATCTTCAAGAATACTCTGTCTCCCTGTTCAAAATATAAAGGTCGACGTCTGATATTCTCATATTTGGCTTGTCTGTCTTGAGCTGTTTTCATTATTTTCTAAATCAATTTCACTTTTTATGTCATTACACGGATCATATCAGGTCCAATGTCTGGTACATCCGAGATATCATCTCAATACAATGGAGATCTACACTTCTTACCGTATAGTGCTTTGGAGATAACTTTCCTCTCTTGACAAATCGAACTGTACCTTTGAATGGAAATCTTCAAGAATACTCTGTCTCCCTGTTCAAAATATAAAGGTCGACGTCTGATATTCTCATATTTGGCTTGTCTGTCTTGAGCTGTTTTCATTATTTTCTAAATCAATTTCACTTTTTATGTCATTACACGGATCATATCAGGTCCAATGTCTGGTACATCCGAGATATCATCTCAATACAATGGAGATCTACACTTCTTACCGTATAGTGCTTCGAATGGATCCATCTCAATGCTTGTATGATAGCTATTATTAAAAGAAAATTCCGCAAGCGGTAGTGAATGTTGCCAGTTAGTGCCGAAATCTAGCACTACAACTCGAAGCATATCCTCAAGCGTCTGTATAGTCCATTTTGACTGTCCATCTGTTTGAGGATGATATGCAGTACTCAATTGTAATGTCGTACCTTGAGCTTGTTGCAAGCTATGCCAAAAGTGTGATGTAAATCTAGGGTCTCGATCTGAAACGATAGATTTAGGCACACCATGTAATCTTACCACTTCTCTGACGTAAATGCCTGCCATCTGATCGTGTATATACGTCATTCTGTACAGAATAAAGCATGCTGATTTCGTTATTCTGTCAATAATCACCCAAATGGCATCACAACCTCTGGATGAATGTGATAGCTGTGTAACGAAATCCATGGAAATGTGATCCCATTTCCATTCTGGAATGGATAAGCTATGCAATAGACCACCTGGTTTCTTTCTTTCAGCTTTCACCTGTTGGCAATTTAAGCAGCGGGATACAAATTTAGTATCATATTTCATCTATTTCCACCAATACTGTATTTTCAAGTCATTGTACATCTTTCTGCCACCAGGATGAATACTGAATCTACTTCTGTGAGATTCATTCAATATTTTTTGTTTCAACTCTGACACATCTGGAACCACAAGTGTGTTATTCACGTATAAAATATCATAAGCACTGACTCGATATTCGGATTGATGTCCAGATCTGACCATCTCAATTGACCTCTGAATATTCGGATACATCTTCTGTGCTTCTTTGATTCTGATTAACAATTCCGGCTCAGCTCGGATAGTACAAACTCGAATAGGCTTCATATCTGTCTCAAATATCAACCCATATGTACAGCAATCTTCAATTAAGTTAGATACCACTACAACAGATAGAGAGAAAGCACATACCTTCCTGCTAAGGGCATCTGCAGCTGCATTTGATTTTCCTGGATAATATTTGATTTCAAATCGTAATCCTTCAATAAATCAAGCCATATTCCTTGCCGCATATTCAATTCAGATTGTGAAAATAGATATTTCAAACTCTTATGATCAGAGTAAATCTCAAATTTCTCACCATAAATGTATTGTCGCCAGATTTTCAATGCAAAGATGATAGCTGCAAGCTCTAAATCATGAATCAGGTATCGTGTCTCATGTGGCTTTAATTGTCGAGAGGCATATGCAACAACACGACCTCTCTGCATCAATACACATCCTATACCTCTATGAGACGCATCACAGTATACCACAAACTCACCTGTACCGAAAGGAATTGTAAAACAGGTGCACTAGTAAGTCTCTTCTTCAGTTCTAAGAAACTAGCTTCACAAGCTTCAGTCCAGACATACGACATATTCTTTTGAGTCAATTGCGTAATAGGCTTGGAAATGCTGGAAATATCCTTGATGAATCGACGATAATAACCCGCTAAGCCCATAAAACTCCGTATTTCTGTACTGATGTCGGTCTAGGCCAGTTGATCACTGCCTCTACCTTGCTTGGATCCACCGAAATGCCATCACCTTGTTCTGAAAATAGTAATAGGGATATCTTCGTCACGAACCCTCAATTGATGATATCCAGATCTCATATCGATCTTGGAATAGATAGCTGAGCCTTGCAACTGGTCAAATAAGTCATCTATTCTGGGCCGCCTTGTTCAATTGGCAATAGTCGATACACATCGCTTTGAACCATCTTTCTTTCGTACAAATAGTACCGGAGCGCCCCAAGTTGAAAAGCTCGGTCTAATGTACCATTTGGCAAGTAAATCCTCTAACTGATCTTTCAACTCCTTCAGTTCAATAGGTGCCATCCTGTAAGGGGCTTTGGATATTTGTTGCGTACCTGCATTAATTCGATACTGAAATCGATTTCCCGCATCGGATGCAAACCTGGAAGTTCATCAGGGAAAACATCGGCAAACTCTTGTACCACTGGTATATCTGTCAATGATGGACCAAATTTCAATACATCTACTGCATAACTAAAAAATCCTTCTACCAAAGGGATCTTAGCTCTAGAACCCTTACCGTAGAATTTCCATTCATTAGCCATCTCTGGTTTGAATCTCACCACTTTTTGGAAACAATCCACGGTCGCCCTGTACTTGGTTAGTACGTCTATGCCAATAATATAATCGAAATATGATAATCCAAGTACTATACAATCCAAATCTATCTCATTTCCATCACATTGTAGGATACAATGTCTAATCACTCTAATAGATACCAGGCCTTCACCCAAAGGTGAAGAAATAGCAACAACATAAGGCAATGGATCAGACGATAAAGAATGGAATATAGCAAATCTCTCAGATATGAATGCATGAGATGCACCTATGTCTATCAAAACATAGGCAGGATAATCATAAAGAAAGAAATTACTTGCTATGACATCATCAGGTGCTTCCTGAGCCTGTTCTTCAGTAAGTGCAAATACTCGGGCCTGTTGCCTCGGAGGTTGAGTCACGGTCTGGCTTCCCCTTGGTTTAGTCTGTTGCTGTGAGACCTGAAATTGTATAAGATTAATTTTGTTGGAATTAATCGGATTTTTGGAGATTTCTGGTGGTTCAGATTTCTGTTTGGAAGTTTGGTTGTTGTTTCGGGTCAGATTTCACATTTTAAGCAAGTCTGCAAGTTTTCGTATTTTGAATGAGAAATCTAAATTTTGGTGAGATCTGATTGTTGTGAGATCTGTTCGGATTTCTTGAGAAATCTGGTCGCATTGCGTATTTGGTAACACGAGATCACCATACGCCGTCGTTCTGTGAAGTCTGAATTTTCTCGTGTGTGGGAGAAATCTGGTAGCGTGATTTGTTTTGGGTTGGTGCGACGTCGTATTGGTTTAGCGCTAGCGTGAGGTCTGTTTGCGTGAGGTGAAGTCTGGTTGGTTTGTTTACCAGATGTCAACGTGGGGCAGCGTTCCTGTGCGCGATGTGGAAACTTTGTCGTTTAGGAGAGATCTGGTAATGCGTTTAGCGCTAGGATCTGATTGTGAGATCTGAAAGTTCTTGTACTGAGGGTGGAGCGATGTCGTTTTGATAATTTGCAACGGCGTCGTTTTGGTGAACGCTTGAGGGAGAGATCTGTATTGCGAGTATAGCGTTTGAATGACCAGATTTGATGATGTAGCATGGGATCCGTTGTAGTGTGTTGCTTCGACCAGATTTGCTGACGTGTCTTGAGCGACGTCGTTTTGGGGTTTGAGCGTTGTTTAGCGCGAGCGATTGTTGTTGGTGGGATCTGTTTCTGTCGGTGGAATAATTAAACAGATTTCTCTCGCTTATTTAAGGAGCAAGGCTTGGCTTCGTTGTATTCCACCAGATCCCATACTTAGAGAAATATTTCCTGATTTCATTCTCTGTTTCTCAAACCCTCGGTTACTGTTCACCGTGAGCTTCTCCGGTAATTTCCCATCGCTTCCGGCCGTCGTTTCTTTCGCTTGAGGTAGCGTTGGACTCCTCTTGGAAAGCCTTTCACCTTATACTAGTTTCGGAGTCTATCGTTCGCTGGAGTGAGATCGCGAAGCTGCTATCTTCGGCAGTGTGTTTGTGCACGCAGGTAGCCTTCGGTTTTAGCTTTGAGATCTCGTTTCCTAGCTGTGATTTAGCTCCCTGTTTAGTTGTATTAGGGTGTTAGTTGCTGGTTGAGCGTGGAACTCCCAGCTGTGTTTTCTGTGGTTGGCCGTGAGTTGTTGTTGATGATTCCCTGTATCTTGCGTATGTTTAACAGGTTGGAATCAGATTTCTCAGGCCTAGTATTGTGGAAATTATTTCACAGAAGTATAAGGTACGGATTGGAGCTTGTAATACAGCGATGTTATGGCTTCGATAATTTGTGAGATGGCTATTGCTGGCTGCTATTTTGCGAGATGACTGTTGGTTATGTGGTGTATACGTGCTGATGTTATTATTGTTTCGCATATGTTTATATGCTTGTTATTCCAGCATGTTGCATACACGCATTTGCATATCCGTTCAGCTTTTGCAGCCATTGCTTCGTTGTTGTTGTTCTATTTACTTACCAGGATGCGAGGGCGAGCGGTGATTCCGCACTCTCATTTCCCCTATGCGCCGAGTGGCTAGCTACCACAGTTCATAGGTGGGGTTGTTGATGCATCTGGTAAGGGTGGGCGAGTAGGGGTAAGTGGGTAGCACCCACATGTCCTACACTCACCGTGGCCACATATTTCTGTTGTAGATTCCATTGAGCTGTTGTTTCCTTCCTCGTGCATAGCATCTGCATTTTATTCATGCTGTTTACTGCTGTTTATAGTTTCTCTACGTACTGGGGTTTGACCCCATGTCCCTCTGGGGCTTGGTTTGTTTTCCTTGCCTGTTGTGTTGTTCAGGTTACTCAGCTGGTCGGGGAGCTAGCCCAGCTGGAGGTGCCCTAGGAGGTGGTTAGAGTATCCCAGTAGCGTATAACATATTTATATGTATCGATCCAGTTAGCCGGGGAGATGCCCTGTGCTTCGTTGGTGTATTTGATTGTTGGAGTCTGATACTTGTTTTATGCTATACTGTTATTGTTGTTGTGATTTTCGTAAACTGGGATTCTATTTTGAGTATTGTGGTATTTTAAATTATAACGTTAAAAACCGTCAGGCTAAAAGCAAAAATTTTACCCGCTTTTTTGATAGCTTCCGTATGTGTTTGTGTGTTTTATCTCTGATATGAGCACGAGGCCTGAAATTTTTGGTATCAGAGCTTAAGCTGGGATAAGCTCACTTACTTTGATCACACTCGAGTCTAGGCACAGTGTTGTGTGTTGCATGTGCTTGACTATGTGACTACGTGCTGCATATTTCAGTGTTATATGCTGTATCTGTTCTGTTTTACTTGATCCTGTTGAGTGTTTTTGTAGATGCCGCCTAGACGTCGTGGTAGAGGTAGGGGGCAGTTTGAGGAATCAGCAGGACAGAATGAGGATAGGCGTAGTGCCCATAGTCATACTCGTGTTAGCAACGAGGAGGAAGATGAGATTTCGGCACCTCCTGCGGAGAGGATGGATGTTGTTATAGCAAGATTTCAGCGGATGAACCCTCCAGTCTTTAATGGTGATGAGTCCAGTGAGGATGCGGACTCGTGGCTCCGCAACATTATTGGTCTTTTCGATCGGGTGCAGTATGCTGATGATCTTCGGCTGAGTTTAGCGACTCATTTGCTTAGGAAGGCTGCAGAGCGCTGGTGGCGAGGCGCTTCGAGTACCTTTTTATAGACCGGTGTTGGAATCTCTTGGGACAGTTTCTGCGAGACCTTCCGACAGGAGTATGTACCCGAGTCTTATGTGAACGCCCGGGAGCAGGAGTTCGACCATCTGGAGCAGGGTTCCATGACTGTTCGGGAGTATGCTAGGAAGTTCTCTTCTCTGTTGGCGTACTTTCCCCATGTTTCTAGCCGGGAGAGGGCCAAGCGTACTCGATTTCTTGAAGGCTTGAATGAAGAGTTTTATCAGATGGTGTTGACCAGCAAACCCAAGAGCTATGCTGAAGCAGTTGACACTGCTATTGATATCGAGGAAGGTTTGCAAAATCATCGTGCTCATAGGTAGCAGGTGACGTAGGTTAGTAGTCCTGCTATTCAGGGAGCGCAGTCTTCCCAGTCCTCCCAGTCAGCCCATCAGCCGCAGCAGCAGCAGCAGGTGGCTCAGCAGTCTGGCTGTCAGAGGTTTCGACCCCACGGTCAGCAGTTCAAGAAGAAGCCGGGTTCTGGCTCTTCTGGTTTGGTCAGCTCGAGTATCAGTGGTTCTCGGGCTGAGTTTTGCGGTTTTTGCGGTGGAAAGCATCCGTCTACACAGTGCGTTGGTGTGCAGGGTTTCTGCAACCTTTGTGGTCAGTACGGGCATTTTGCTAGAGTTTGTCCGTCAGTTGGATCACAGCAGACCACGGCCCAGCCTCAGGGTCGAGGAGGTCACTCTAGGGGCCGTTCTCAGCAGTTTCAGCAGCCCCGATTGGGTGAGACTCAGTTTAGGCCTTTTCAGCAGCCTGGTCCGTCGCGGTTCGGACAATCGTCTCAGCCTTTCTTCTCTGGACCCCAGCATGCTCAAGTTAACACCCTTATGAGGGAGCAGGCCGAGGAGACACCGAGCCGGGTGATTGGAGGTATATGTCTTGTCTTTGACTTTCCTGCTCGTGTGTTGTTTGACACCGGCGCATCGCATTCGTTTATTTCTGATTATTTTTTGTTGAGCATGGTCTGTGTACCATCCCTTTGCACGATGCCGTTTCTGTTTCTACCCCTGGTGGTGTGAGCCTGTTCTCCCAGGAGGTTTTTTTGGATGGCGTGTTGTGGTTTGGTGAGCATGTCCTGTTAGCGAACTTGATCCGTTTGATGCTTTGGGATTTCGATTGCATAGTTGGGATGGATGTGCTGTCCAACTATAGGGCCTCTGTGGACTGTTTCCATGGAATTGTGCGCTTTAGGCCTTTGTCTAGCGAGAAGTGGGACTTCTAGGACCAGGACTCTAGATCGAAGATTCCCCTAGTCTCAGCGATGGAAATGTTTAACTTGTTGTCTTTGGGGAATGCTGGCTTTATGATCTACTCTTTGGATGCGTCTTCTTCTTCCTGTGTTCAGCTCAGTGACGTTCCCGTGGTGCGAAATTTCCCGGATGTGTTCCCAGAGGAGATTCCTGGTTTCCCTCCGAGGCGGGAGATCGACTTCAGCATAGAGCTGGTGCCTGGCACAGCTTTGATTTCTTGTGCTCCTTATCATCTGGCGCCTGCGGAGTTGAGAGAAATCAAGGTGCAGTTAGATGATTTGCTGGAGAAAGGTTTTATCCACCCTAGTATGTCACCTTGGGGAGCGCCCATACTGTTTGTGAAGAAGAAGGATGGCTCAATGCGGATGTGCATTGATTTTCGCCAGTTTAATAAAGCGACTGTCAAGAACAAGTACCCGTTGCCGAGAATCAATGATCTGTTTGATCAGTTGCAAGGTTCTGCGGTGTATTCAAAGATTGATCTTCGTTCAGGATACCATCAGCTGAGAGTAAGAGAACAAGATGTCGCGAAGACTACTTTTCGTACCAGGTACGGGCATTTCGAGTTTCTGGTGATGCCGTTTGGATTGACTAATGCCCCTGCAGTCTTTATGGATTTGATGAACCGAGTTTTCCGCGAGTTTATTGATCAGTTTGTGATCGTGTTCATCGACGACATCTTAATTTATTCGAAGACTCCTTTGGAGCACAAGGAGCATTTGCGTATTGTCCTTCAGACGCTGAGAGACCAGCAGTTGTATGCAAAGTTTTCCAAGTGTGAGTTCTGGTTGGATCGCGTCGTATTCTTGGGTCATGTGATTTCAGCCGAGGGGATTTCGGTGGATCCCAGTAAGGTTGATGCTGTTCTGAACTTGGAGCGTCCCAGGAATGTTTTCGAGATTCGTAGTTTCTTGGGTCTGGATGGCTATTATCGTCGCTTCATTGAGGGATTCTCTAGTATAGCAAAGCCGATGACTCAATTGGCTCAGAAGGACAAGCGTTTTGTTTGGACTGAGCATTGCGAGAATGCCTTTCAACTGCTTAAAGAGAAATTGACTACTGCGCCTGTGTTGGCTCTGCCGTCCGGAACTGGTGGCTTCGTTGTTTGCTATGACGCTTCGCTAAATGGATTGGGTTGTGTTTTGATGCAGAATGGTCGAGTCATTGCGTATGCCTCACGGCAGCTGAAACCGCACGAGACTCGTTATCCAGTCCATGATTTGGAGTTAGCAGCGGTGGTCTTTGCGTTGAAGATCTGGCATCACTACCTGTATGGCGAGCAGTTTGTGGTGTACTCCGACCACAAGAGTTTGCAGTATCTGTTTTCGCAGCCTAACTTAAATATGAGACATCGTCTATGGATGGAGATGCTAAAAGACTTTGACTGTGAGATCAAGTACCAACCTGGGAAGTCGAACGTAGTGGCCGATTCTTTGAGCAGGAAGGCTAGTGAGATGCTTGCGTCGTTGTACATCTCTAAGGATCAAGAGCATCTTAACACTACGGGTTGGAGATTCTACCCGGCTGAGGATTGTGTGGTGGTTTCTTCTTTCCAAGTGGATCCACAGATTGTTTCGAGTATTAGAGCAGCTCAAAGGACTGATCCATCTATCCACGAGTTGAAGTTAAAGGTCAGGGCTGGCGAACTTGAGGACTATTCTGTCTCTTCCGACGGTTGTTTGCATTTTCGAGGAAGGTTGGTTGTGCCCAATTTGATTGATTTGAAGGAGGAGATCCTTCGGGAAGCGCACTGTAGCAGACATAGTGTTCATCCTGGTGCAAGGAAGATGTACCATGCTTTGAAGCCACACTTTTGGTGGGCTGGCCTAACGAGCGACGTTGCTGGTTTTGTTGCTCGTTGCTTGAATTTTCAGATGGTTAAGGCCGAAAGGATGAGACCTGGTGGTCTGTTGCAGAGTTTCCTTATGGACTTCTTGTTGAAGAAGATGGCGAAGCTGTACGTTGATTTTGTTGTTAGACTGCATGGTGTGCCCGTTTCAATCGTTTCTGTTCTGACCAGATTGGCGATGAGCACCGCGTATCATCCCCAGACAGATGGCCAATCTGAGCGCACTATCCAGACGTTGGAGGATATGTTGCGAGCTGTTGTGTTGGATTTCGGAGGTAGCTGGCAAGACGCGTTGTCTTTGGTTGAGTTTTCGTACAATAACTGCTACCAAGTGACGATTGTTATGGCGCCGTTTGAGGCTTTGTATGGTAGAAAGTGAAGATCGCCAGTGTGTTGGGAAGAAGTGGGGGAGAAGCAGCTATCTGCCCCTGACTTTGTGCAGCAAATAAAAGATCATGTGGATCTTATTCGACAGCGTATGAAAGCTGCCCAGGATCGCCAAGCCAGTTATGCGAATAAGAGGCGTCGACCTCTTGAGTTTCAGGTTGGTGATCATGTATTTCTCAAAGTTTCTCCGTTTCGTAGTGTCATGCGCTTTGGACACAAGGGTAAGTTAGCCCCTCGTTACGTCGAACCGTATGAGATTGTTGAGAGGATTGGCCCTTTAGCGTATCGGCTGTTGTTGCCGTCAGAGTTGTCTTCTCTTCATGATGTCTTCCATGTTTCCATGTTGAGGAAGTATGAGCCAGATCCGTCTCATGTGCTTAGAACCGACGAGGTGGATCTAGATCAGTCGTTGAGCTACCAGGAGTACCCCTTGAAGATCCTTGGCAGAAAGGAGAAGCAACTGAGAACCAAGACCATTCCGATGGTGATGGTGCAGTGGAGAAAACATGGTAGGGAAGAAGCTACTTGGGAACTGGAAGAAAAGATGCAGCGCGAGTGGCCGCATCTGTTTGATTAGCTGTTGAGCTAAATTTTCCGGTTACTGTTAGTTTCTGGTCGTATCTTCCCTAGTTGTTGTTATTTGTTTGCTCAGTTATCTTGAACTCTTGGCATGTGTTAGGCGAGTTCTTGTTTTGTATCTTGCTGCTGTATCTGGATTCAGTATTGTTGTGTTGATTTCGAGGACGAAATCCCTTTTAGTGGGGGAGAAATGTGAGACCTGAAATTGTATAAGATTAATTTTGTTGGAATTAATCGGATTTTTGGAGATTTCTGGTGGTTCAGATTTCTGTTTGGAAGTTTGGTTGTTGTTTCGGGTCAGATTTCACATTTTAAGCAAGTCTGGAAGTTTTCGTATTTTGAATGAGAAATCTAAATTTTGGTGAGATCTGATTGTTGTGAGATCTGTTAGGTTTTCTTGAGAAATCTGGTCGCATCGCGTATTTGGTAACGGGAGATCACCATACGCCGTCGTTCTGTGAAGTCTGGATTTTCTCGTGTGTGGGAGAAATCTGGTAGCGTGATTTGTTTTGGGTTAGTGCGACGTCGTATTGGTTTAGCGCTAGCGTGAGGTCTGTTTGCGTGAGGTCTGTTTGCGTGAGGTGAAGTCTGGTTGGTTTGTTTACCATATGTCAACGCGGGTCAGCGTTCCTGTAGCGCGAGGTGGAAACGTTTTCATTTAGGAGAGATCTGGTAATGCGTTTAGCGCTAGGATCTGATTGTGAGATCTGCCCGCAAGTTCTTGTGCTGAGGGTGAAGCGATGTCGTTTGGATAAGTTGCAACGGCGTCGTTTTGGTGAACGCTTGAGGGAGAGATCTGTATTGCGAGTTTAGAGTTTGAATGACCAGATTTGATGATGTAGCGTGGGATCCATTGTAGTGTGTTGCTTCGACCAAATTTGCTGACGTGTCTTGAGCGACGTCGTTTTGGGGTTTGAGCGTTGTTTAGCGCGAGCGAGCGTTGTTGGTGGGATCTGTTTCTGTCGGTGGAATAATTAAACAGATTTCTCGCGCTTATTTAAGGAGCAAGGCTTTGCTTCGTTGTATTCCACCAGATCCATACTTAGAGAAATATTTCCCGATTTCGTTCTCTGTTTCTCAAACCCTCGGCTACTGTTCACCGTGAGCTTCTCCGGTAATTTCCCGTCGCTTCCGGCCGTCGTTTCTTTCGCTTGAGGTAGCGTTGGACTCCTCTTGGAAAGCCTTTCACCTTATACTAGTTTTGGAGTCTATCGTTCGCTGGAGTGAGATCGCGAAGCTGCTATCTTCGGCAGTGTGTTTGTGCGCGTAGGTAGGCTTCGATTTTAGCTTTGAGATCTCGTTTCCTAGCTGTGATTTAGCTCCCTGTTGAGTTGTATTAGGGTGTTAGTTGCTGGTTGAGCGTGGAACTCCCAGCTGTGTTTTCTGTGGTTGGCCGTGAGTTGTTGTTGATGATTCCCTGTATCTTGCGTATGTTTAACAGGTTGGAATCAGATTTCTCAGGCCTAGTATTGTGGAAATTATTTCACAGAAGTATAAGGTACGTATTGGAGCTTGTAATACAGAGACTCCTTCGTCAGACTGCACTAGAAGTCCTGACGAGATCAGCACGATCGGATTCTCCTCGAAAAACTAGGCCGGAACAAAATTTCGGCGAAGTTGGGCGGCGGCGGCGGCGGCGACGGCGTGGTCGAGAGAGGAGAGGGAGGGTGGCGGCTAGTGCTAGGGGTATGATTGGTTATTATGACCTTGTTTTTTGATTAAGTCACTTAGTCTTAATTAAATAGACTTCAAGTTGGACTTGGGCCGGTCCAACGGGCCCGGGTCCAAATGACGATATCTATCGCTGTGACTTCATCGCAACTCCGATCGCCAATCAGATCGGACCGATCGACTCAGTTTCCAAAACTGAATGTTATGATGTGAAAAACAATTTTTCAGATCATCAAACCCTAAATAGCAAAATGACCGTTTTGCCCCTCAACAGAGTCAAATCTCGGTTTGACCCGTGTTGACTTTTAGGAAGTCGCACTTCCCGAAATCCTCTTCTCGTTCTCAACACATTGAGATGAGTATCCGTGTGGGATTTTCGAATCCAGTACTTGTGTGACCCTCAATGGTTCAGGGATACAGCTAGCCGTGGTCCCACAACCATTGTGGCTCCGGAATCATAATTCCGGACCTACCCAACGGATCATGGTAAAGCGTCTAGCAACATCGCCCCATGATCCCCTAGGTATCACTGATAGTGCCTGCAAGAACCAGTCGGTCGTGGTTAGCATACTGTACGGTCCTTTCAATCCATATATCCCGATCAGATCAACGACCATTGGTAAATCGAGAGTCGCTAAAGATCCGATAGCTATGCATACATCTTGGAGATCGAATAGTGACATCGCGAGTGTAACTAGGTAAACACATTTACCTAAAAAACTTCTGGTACTCTGGCCAGAGATTTGCACACTATTATCCCCTCAGATAGCATAGGATATCCACGCATGTCTGCGAGCGGTGAATCCTCGACAACGATGCATCGACTCCTACATGCATCGGGGTCTCACCCAATCCCGACGCCTGGTGACCCCAAGTGAGTCGGCAAACGGGTCAAAGTGAGACGCCTATCATGTAGAGTCTCCATGACGTTTCGAGTCGTGAGGACTAATCAGTACAACCAAGACCTCGGACTTATCCACTCGAC
>KQ986600.1:8387-26920 GCA_001598015.1 Dorcoceras hygrometricum
TTCAACAGACCTCTGCTTAAAATTTATGACTGTTTCATACTTAGTTAACCAATCTATCCCAAAATTCAATCAAACCCAATTATCGGCAATAATATTAAATCTGCGAAAGCAATATTCCCCTTTAACTTGAGTTCTATATTTCGTATAACATGATTGGTTACTAAACTCGTCCTCAAAGGGATCTGAACATAGTACTCTACTTCAGTTTTTTTTTCTAGGTTAACTATCAATTTCTTAACAAACCTATCTGAATCAAAAAAAAAAAAATAATAAGTTGTACCAGAATCTACTAATGCTATTGTAAACATGTCGGCAACAAAATCTTACCCGTCGCTGCCAAGGTATCTGCTGGAGTTTCTTCAGCTGTCATTATATAAGCTCTACTAGTGATAAGTGGTCGCTACTGGGAACAATCTCTAGACATGTGGCCTGACTTGCCACAGGTATAACACACCTTCTGGCCAAAAAGACACTGGCCTGTATGGTTTTTCTTACAAGTTGGACATGGAGGCCTTATCCCTGAATTAGGGACAGCAGAGATAGGCTGAACAACTATTGGTCCTTTTTCTTGAGACTCCTGCTGGTTATTATTTGGTTTCTTATTTTGCCTACGATCCTTCTGTTGGAAAGCTTGTCTTTTCAACTGCCTCTCATCTTCAATATCCTTTCAATCTTGCTCTGCCCGCAGAGCTTTATTCACAGCCGATCTATAATCTACGGGTTCTGCCAATCTAACATCGTGTTTAATCATGGGCTTTAACCCATTGGCAAAGTGTTGGAGTTTCATATCTACATTTGTCCCAATCAGAGGAACAAAATAACAACCCCTCTCAAACTTATGGATATAATCCCGCATAGACATCTCTCCCTGATTAAGAGCTAAAAACTCACTCCGCAACTGTTGTCTTACATCCACCGTGAAGTATTGTTCATAGAACACTCTCTTAAATTCTTCCCAAGTAAGAATTTCCAAGTCTACTGTTAACTTGGCTTCTTCCCACCATATCATGGCATCTCCTCTCAGCATGTAAATAGCACACCGATGCCTTTCTAGTTCGGTCAGCCGCAGATAATCAAAAATCACCTCTATGGAATTGATCCAGCTTTCTGCTATAAGAGGATCAGTAGTGCCAGAAAATTCCTGAGGTCTCTATCTTCTAAACCTCTCCTGTGGATCCTCTCAGCTAACTATTCTCCCAGATGATTGACCATTCCCATTAGTGGTTTGATCAACTAAACGTTCTAACAGCTGAGCCATGCTAGTTAATACAGGGTTCACTTCTTCAGACCCACTATCTCCCTCTGTAAAACTTCTTCTTCCTCTACCTCGTCCTGCCATATCTGTAAGGGTAGCCCAAATCCACCACCATTCTATTATGAGAGATTACTTTATTCTAGAACATGAATTAAAACTCACAAATTTAGAAGCGGCTGGAGAGAGCTGTTCAGACTGGAAGTGTGTTTATCTCAAGGACCATGCTCTGCTACCAACTGTAACGACCAGACTTTTCTGAACGGAATTTAGAAGTTTTGGGGTTCGAATTGAAAGACCCAAAAATTTCGATCTTGATGACATAACCAGTCGTTACTAACTTTCTGGAATAAAGTGTGAATAAACTCAATGTTTCGAACAAGGAAAGAAATCAGACGTGATTTATAAAGAAATGCGGAACTATTACACATCTGAATCATAATAACGTACGTGGAAATAATAGAAGTCTGATAAAAATCTGATGATTCGAAAGAATGACCAAGCAACCCTTCAAGGGCAAGGGTGAACGTGCCTAAGGCCTATTGGATTTGATCCATACTGATGTGTGCGGCCCATTTAGTATTGGTACTAAATACGGTCACACATACTTCATCACCTTTACCGACGATTACTCTAGGTATGGGTACTTGTATTTGATGAAGTACAAGTCTGAATCCTTTTAAAGGTTCAAGGAATTCAAGGCTGAAGTAGAAAATCAATTAGGAAAAAGTATTAAAGCACTTCGATCTGATCGAGGTGGTGAATACTTAAGTACTGAGTTTCAAGACAGTGGGAGATAAGCTGGATACGAGATCCATATTATGCTACTTCATTGGGTATCCAAAGAATTCCATTGGATACTATTTCTACCATCCCAGCGAGACAAAAGTGTTTGTCTCTAGGAATGCCACCTTTATGGAAAGGGAATTTCTACTTGATAGAAAGGGCAAAATAGTAGAACTCGAAGAGGTTCGAGAACCAACTGAAGTACCAAGTGAATCTCCCGCACCCACTGAGCCAGTACCAGATATGGTCGCACCTAGGAGATCCGAAAGGATCCCTAGAGCTCCAGAGAGATATGGTTTTCTCCTTTAAGATGATCAAGGTGATCAAGTTGTTGGATCTGATCCAAGAACTTTCAAGGAGGCAATTTCCGATGCTGATTCTAATTTGTGGCTTGAAGCAATGCAGTCTGAGTTTGACTCAATGCACGCTAACCAAGTTTGGACTCTCGTTAACCCTCCCGAAGGAATTGTTCCTATTGGGTTCAAATGGGTATACAAGAGGAAACTTGGGCCTGATGGAAAGATAATGACCTACAAGGCGCGACTGGTCGCGAAAGGTTACACTCAAAGGCAAGGTGTTGACTATGATGAAACCTTCTCGCCAGTGGCAATGTTCAAGTCAATTAGAATATTGTTAGCCATAGCCGCATCGTATGACTATGAGATATGGCAAATGGATGTGAAAACTGCGTTCCTTAATGGAAACATTAAGGAAGAGATCTATATGACACAGCCTGAGGGTTTCACATCTGTTGGAAGCAAGCATAAGGTATGCAAGCTTCAGAGATCGATCTACGGTCTCAAACAGGCATCGCGAAGTTGGAACCTGAGATTCGATGAAACAATTAAGGAATTTGGTTTCATCAAGAATCCCGAGGAGCCATGTGTCTATAAAAAGGTGTTAAAAACGTGCTGTGACGTTCCTAGTACTTTATGTTGATGACATTCTACTCATTGGGAATGATGTAGGAATGTTGCAGTCAACTAAAGTATGGCTGTCTAGCAGATTTTCGATGAAGGACATGGGTGAAGCATCTTATATTCTTGGAATACAGATCTATCAGGATAGATCTAAACGGATGCTCGGACTCACCCAAGCTACCTACATCGATACCATACTTAAAAGGTTCTCTATGGAAGAGTCCAAGAGAAGACACCTACCTATGTGCCACGGGGTCACTCTATCCAAGTCTATGTGTCCAAAGACTGATGAAGAGATAAAGAGTATGGCACGTGTACCATATGCCTCGGCTATAGGTAGTATTATGTATGGCATGATCTAGACTAGACCGGAATTCGCATATGCTCTGAGTGTCATGAGCCGCTACCAGGCCAACCCCGGCCAATTAAATTGGAAGGCCGTGAAGGATATTCTTAAGTACTTGCGAAGGACTAAGAATATGTTCATGGTCTACGGGGGTGGTGAACTGAAACTGGAAGGCTACACTGATTCTAGCTTCCAGTGTGACGTGGATGATTCGAAATCAACCTCTGGATTTGTATTCATGCTCAATGGAGGTGCTGTCTCTTGGAAGAGTTCCAAGCAAGACACCATCGCGGATTCACCACTGAGGCTGAGTACATTGCAGCATCAGCTGCTGCTAAGGAGGCCGTTTATAAGGAATTTCGTCCAAGAGTTGGGCGTCATTCCTGATGGAGTTGGTCCAGTCCCGGTGTACTGTGACAACACGGGTGCCGTTGTGCAAGCAAAGGAGCCTAGGTCTCACCAAAGATCCAAACACATACTGAGGAAATCCCACATAATCCGGGATATTGTGGCTATAGGTGACATAGCAGTTGAGAGAGTCGCCTCTGCAGACAATGTTGCTGATCCACTTACGAAGCCCTTGCCTGGACCGTTGTTTGAAAAACATCGCGAAACAATGGGACTGCGTCTGATGAGTAGTTGGCTTTAGGGCAAGTGGGAGATTGTTAGAGTAGATGCCCAACTAGACAACTTGTGGCGTGTGGGTTTTATAGACTCTTGTACAAACAATCTTTATATGTGATATTCGCATTCTTTTATATGGCATTCTTTACTTTCATTATGTGTGTAATGATTTACAATTGCGTTGAGTAAAGACCTAGAATGCACCAAAGCGTATGTTAGATGTGATAGTGGGTATGACGGCTACCATGGAACAAATCTAATAGTCGCTGTGTATTCTGAACATGTTCCTAGTCGATTGGGCCGTCAAAATGAGGATAAGGCCGCCTGAGTTCGAGACTAGTATCTGCGATGCGAAGTACCATGTTTCATTGGTAGGGAACATTGTGATGTTCTGAGCTTGCAGATAGATAGTGACCTGGTGATCTATCGAACTACCCTCGTTCGGACTTTCCAAGTGGTTACCATTTGTCGAGTGGATAACTCCGAGGTCTTGGTTGTACTGATTAGTCCTCACGACTCGAAACGTCATTGAGACTCTACATGATAGGCGTCTCACTTTGACCCGTTTGCCGACTCACTTGGGGCCACAAGGCGTCGGGATTGGGTGAGACCCCGATGCATGTAGGAGTCGATGCATCGTTTTCGAGGATTCACCGCTCGCAGACATGCGTGGATATCCTATGCTATCTGAGGGGATAATAGTGTATAATCTCTGGCCAGAGTACTAGAAGTGTTTTAGGTAAATGTGTTTACCTAGTTACACTCGCGATGTCACTATTCGATCTCCAAGATGTATGCATAGCTATCGGATCTATAGCGACTCTCGATTTACCAATGGTCGTTGATATGATCGAGATATATGGATTGAAAGGACCGTACTCAGGCCAGATCACGCACTGTCCATCTTACACTTTCCGAATAGATCTCAACAAAGCTTGTGACCACAACCAGCTCTCGTCCGGTCTGAACTAGGAACAACTCTCACCAAAACTGAAGAAAGCAAATAGCACTGGCCTAAGCTGAAGACCACAAATAGTACCGGCCTACACAGCATGCTACTACCAACTTACATCTGAGCAGTATCATAAGACAACACAAGCAAAATACTCGCCACCTGAACATTCAGCTCAGGATATTCAGAACACCCCTAAGCTGAATCCTGCTAAGACTCCAGTTTGCATCCAGGAAACTGAGTCGATACGTCCGATCTGATCGGCGATCGGAGTTACGATGAAGTCTCGGTGGTGGAGATGAACTGAATGTTCATTGTTGGACCCGGGCCCGTTGGGCCGGTCCAAGTCCATCTCTTAATTCTATTTAATATAGAATTAAACTAGACTTAACACATATCATTATTAAAACCCTAAACCCTAGCACAAAAGCCGCCCCTCCTCTCCTCTCCAAGCGCCGCCGCCGCTGCCGCCGCCCGTTGTTGCCGGAATTCGTTTCCGGCCAACTCGACGAGGAGAATCCGTTCGTGCTGATCTCGTCAGCGCTTCTAGAGCAGCCTGATGAAGGAGTCTCGGTTCTGGTCATGGACCGGATTGGCGATAATCTACCGCAATCTACAGAGAAGAGCCGGATTCTTGTAATACCGTTTGGAGCCAGGCACAAGTGCCAGCAAGGTAATCCATTTTGAACGCCCTATGTATGACGATTACTGTAATTGTTGTCTTCGTATTGATCGTCTCCCGGACTTTTTCTATGTTCTTCCGCTGCCTCGCCGGGGGGCGGATCCGGATCACCAACAGATCAAGGTGATATTGTTGTTGGATCTGTTAACCCTCCCGAAGGAATTGTTCCTATTGGGTGCAAATGGGTATACAAGAGGAAACTTGGGCCTGATGGTAAGGTAATTACCTACAAGGCACGACTGGTCGCGAAAGGTTACACTCAAAGGCAAGGTGTTGACTATGATGAAACCTTCTCACCAGTGGCAATGTTCAAGTTGATTAGAATCTTACTAGCCATAGCCACATGGTACGACTATGAGATATGGCAAATGGATGTGAAAATTGCGTTCCTTAATGGAAACATGAAGGAAGAGATCTAAATGACGCAGCCTGAGGGTTTCACATCTGTGGGAAGTGAGCATAAGGTATGCAAACTTCAGAGATCGATCTACGGTCTCAAACAAGCATCGAGGTGTTGGACCTGAGATTCGATGAAACAATTAAGGAATTTGGTTTCATCAAGAATCCCGAGGAGCCATGTGTATATAAGAAGATAGTTAAAAGCACTGTGACATTCCTCGTACTTTATGTTGATGACATTCTACTCATTGGGAATGATGTAGGAATGCTGCAGTAAACCAAAGTATGGTTGTCTAGTAGATTCTCGATGAAGGACATGGGTGAAGCATCCTATATTCTTGGAATACAGATCTATCGGGATAGATCGAAACGGATGCTCGGTCTCACCCAAGCTACCTACATCGATACCATACTTAAGCGGTTCTCTATGGAAGAGTCCAAGAGAGGACACCTACCTATGTGCCACGGGGTCACTATATCTAAGTCTATATGTTTGAAGACTGATGAGGAGATAGAGAGTATGGCACGTGTGCCATATGCCTCGGCAATAGGTAGTATTATGTATGGCATGATCTCAACTAGACCGGATGTCGCATATGCTCTGAGTGTCACGAGCCGCTACCAGGCCAACCCCGGCCAATTGCATTGGAAGGCTGTGAAGGATATTCTTAAGTACTTGCGAAGAACTAAGAATATGTTCATGGTCTATGGGGGTGGTGAACTGAAATTGGAAGGCTACACTAATTATAGCTTCCAATGTGACGTGGATGACTCGAAGTCTACCTCTGGATTTGTATTCATGCTCAATGGTGGTGCTGTCTCTTGGAAGAGTTCCAAGCAAGACACCATCGCGGATTCAACCACTGAGGCTGAGTACATCGCAGCATCAGCTGCTGCTAAGGAGGCGGTTTGGATAAGGAATTTCGTCCAAGAGTTGGGCGTCATTACTGATGGGGTTGGTCCAGTCCCGGTGTACTGCGACAACACGGGTGCCGTTGTGCAAGCAAAGGAGCCTAGGTCTCACCAAAGATCCAAACATATACTGAGGAAATACCACATAATCCGGGATATTGTGGCTAGAGGTGACATAGCAGTTGAGAGAGTCGCCTCTGCGGACAACGTTGCTGATCCACTTACGAAGCCCTTGCCAGGACCGTTGTTTGAAAAACATCACGAAACAATGGGACTGCGTCTGATGAGTAGTTGGCTATAGGGCAAGTGGGAGATTGTTAGAGTAGATGCCCAACTAGACAACTTGTGGCGTATGGATTTTATAGACTCTTGTATGAAACGATCTTTATATATGACATTCTCATTTGTTTATGGCGTTCTTTATTTTCATTATGATTATAATGTTAACAATTGTGTTGGATAAAGACCTAGAATGCACCATAGTGTATGTTAGATGTGATAGTGGGTATGACGGCTATCATGAAACACATCTAATGGTCACTGTGTATTCTGAACTCTTTCCTAGTCGATTGGGCCGTCAGAATGAGGATAAGGCCGCCCGAGCTTGAGACTAGCATCTGTGATGCAAAGTACCATGTTTCATTGGTAGGGAACATTTTGATGTTCTGAGCATGCAGATGGATAGTGACCTGGTGATGTATAGAACTACCCTCGTTCGGACTTTCCAAGTGGTTACCATTTGTCGAGTGGATATGTCCGAGTTGTTGGTTGTACTGATTAGTCCTCACGACTCGAAACGTCATTGAGACTCTACATGATAGGCGTCTCACTTTGATCCGTTTGTCGACTCACTTGGGTTCATTAGGCGGCGGGATTGGGTGAGATCCCGATGCATGTAGGAGTCGATGCTTCGTTGTCGAGGATTCACCGCTCGCTCTCATGCGTGGATATCCTATGCTATCTGAGGGGATAATAGTGTATAAATATCTGGCCAGAGTACTAGAAGTGTTGTAGGTAAATGGGTTTACCTTGTAACACTCGTGATGTCACTATTCGATCTCCAAGATGTATGCATAGCTATCGGATCTCTAGCGACTCTCGATTTACCAATTATCGCTGATCTGATCGGGATATATGTGTTGAAAGTACCGTACTGTAAGCTAACCACGACCAACTGGTTCTTGCAGGCACTATCAATGATACCTAGGGAATCATGGCACGATGTTGCTAGGCGCTTTACCATGATCCATTGGGGAAGTCCGAAATTGTGATTTCGGAGCCACAATGGTTGTGGGCCCACGGCTAGCTGTATCCCTGAACCATTGAGGGTCACACAAGTACTGGATTCATGATTCCCGTACGGAAACTGAGCTCAATGTGTTGAGCATAGGAAGAGGATTTTAGGGAGTGCGACTTCCTAAAACTCAACAGGGGTGAAATTGCGATTTCCCATCGTTGAGGGGCAATACAGTCATTTGGACTAGGTAATCGGAAAAATTGTTTTTCACATCATAATATTCATTTTTGGAAACTGAGTCGATCGGTCTGATCTGATCATCGATCGGAGTTGGAGGAAGATTGTTTCCGGTCGTGGACCTGATTGACGATCTACCGCCGCCTACAGTTTGAAGTGCCGGTTTCCTCGTGAAACTGGTCGGAGCCAGGCGCCTAGACGCGAGCAAGGTAACTATCTATGAACACCCTATGAATGTTTGTAGATTTTATTGAATGTATTGAACACTTTCCGGTCAATTTTTGTTTTTCCGCTGCGCCCCGGAAGTGGGATCCGGATCCGCCACCGTCAAGAACCGTGAGCTATTGTAGCTCCTTTATAGCTGCGCAAAATTTTTAATTTATATTAGCAGCGCTCGCTCCTTATTTCATAGGATCAGATCTCTCCCCTCCCTTATGTTATGTTGTTTATTTTATTGCATCTGATATCTGATCCTTTGGTCCTAACAAGTGGTATCAGAGCAGGTTGTTCTTGAACGAGCATTTTTTTAAAACGCATGTGCTATCTGTTTTTAAATGCTTTAACTGATGGTTCAGTAGCACATATTATTTTTTAAACAAAATTTATTTATGTGCTCTGATAGTTTTTGCGAAATTTAAGCTGGTGCTTCGTTATTAAAATGATTTGAGCTTATATTATAAAAGATAGGGAGAGTTATTATTAATCCTTCATCTGCATATATAAGCTAAAGCAGAAGCACACTATCAGCTATTTCAAAATCATATCATTCTTGCATACGGTTTTTCCCAATTTTGGTTTCCAAAATCTATAAAATTCTTGCTGTCACGTTGTTTTTGTTGTGGCAGTGTTGGGAGAGATTTATTTAAAATTTGTCGGGAAAACCAGTTTTCGATTCCTTTTTTATTCCCACAAAAAGAGAGAGAATTGTTAAATCCTACATCTGTTATTTGAGGTTTTGTGTAAATCAAAAAGGGAGAGATTGATGGATCTGGATAACATATCCAGATCAGAGTTTTGAATTACACAAAACCTGTTATCGTGTTTCTAACATTTCTACGTAGTGTACGGATTTAACAGAAGAGCTGGAATAAGACTTGAGAAAGCTGGATCAACAACTTAGACGTAATGTCTGGATTAGCAATGGAGACGTCCAAAGCTGAGCCAGCTGATCGTAATCAGGAAAAAGCTAAGTTGAACAGAGATGCTTACGTGGACAGCTTCCCTTACGTAGAATCCTACGTGGACAGAAATCCTTACGTGGAGTCCAGCGTGAGCAGATATGCTTACGTGGAAGTCCAGCTGTACTTGCTGTTAGTTGCGTCGCGTATAGAGAAGTCTGATGAAGTCTGATGGACAAGTCTGCAGGAAATGAAGAGCTAAGTCTGGAGAAGTCTGATCAGGAGTAACTATAAGAGAAGCTGGAGAAGATGGATACAGAAGTAGAAGTATTCAGTAGTTGTGACGTCATCCAAGCTTATTGAAGATTTCAGCATTCGTGACGTCATCAAAAGCTGGGCAGCAGTGAGATGTATCTGATCTGATACAGTAACTCAATCAGACCAAGAGCTGAAAATAGTAAATCGCATTTTCGGAGGCCTAAACGAAGGAATTTGGCCAAAAACAGAGGAGCTCACTGCGTAGTACAGTCTTGCTCGTTGGACCGTTTCGGAGGGAATAGCACAGGTCTCATGCGAAAATGTGATGTCTGATCAGTTGTTGAAGACAAGAGGAGCAGTTGATCAGAAGTTGAAAGCAGATGTTGATCAAAAGATAAGAAGAAAATAACATCGACGAGCTGGAGCACTAAGGGAAAAATGGACCAGCTGGAGCAATAAGAAGTCAGGTTCAGCAGTTGATACAACAGGTGGATCAGCAACCTTGACGTTAGCAGAATCAGCAGTTGAACAAAGAACAGTTATCCGGTTATGAACTGAAGAGAACGATTCAGCAGTGAGCTACAGTAGATTCAGCAGTGAGCTACAGTACGTTCAGCAGTGAGCTACAGTACGTTCAGCAGTGAACAGAGGTATGTTCAGCAGTAAAGACAAGCCATATCAGATGTTAATCAGCAATGAAGAAAAGATACAAGCTGAAGCTGAATCTAAGCAAAAGCTGAATCAAAGCAAAAGCTGAATCAAAGCAGAAGCTGAATAAGACATGATAAGAAGAGAAAGGCGAAGCAGTTGACAACATATATGAAGATTTACTGGAACTTAGAAGTCAACTGCTGAGCATATTAAGATGTGAACAGAAGAGATGCAAGCAGAAGCTGATCAAAGTTCAAAAGCTTATTCAGAAGAAGAAAAATGCCTGCAAAAGAAAGGACACAAGGACAATCCTGTCGGTACTAAACAGAACATCTTTCAACGGGAAGAAAAATTTGTCCAACGGATTGAATTTGAACAAAGGCTATTTAAGGGAGAAGATTTGAAGAAATCGATGATGCTGGTGTGAAAGACAAAAACAGAGAAATTACAGAGGGAAGAAAACAGGAAGATGAAGCAGTCGACCACTATTAGAGATGAGCTTATTGCAGTGTCGACTGCTCAGTCTTCATCAGCTCTTTAGGAGCATTTCCCAGTTGTGTGAGATATTATTATTACGAGAGTTGTTCTTACACTGTATATCTCACACACAGAGATTCATTCACATTCTTGAGAGTTGAGCAAAATTGTATAGTGAATGAATCTCAAACCCAAAATGTAAAATCAGATCCCGTCCAAGCACGAAGACGTTAAACTCTGTGTTTGTAGCCTTTCTCACAGAGGCGTAAAACAAGTGATTGACACAGCCGAGGGCTGGTGTAGAGTCTAGGAGTTCTAGCAGCTGCTGGCTGTTGGATCGGGTCTGTACACGATGTGTAGATCAAATCTTCTAGTGGATCCTTCCCGGAGCGGAAGAAGGGGATATTTATATCCGAACATCAATAAACAAACAGCAGTGTAATCTCTTTATGATTTATTGTATTTATTCCGCATACGCATTTATCAGTTACACATTAGCACACACAAAGCAAACAGATTTCATGCAGTCGCATTGCATTGTTTTAACAGAAATCTGTTTGTGCCGGGTTTTAAAATTAGGATTCAGTTCTGGTGTATTCCTCATGATTTTATTTCATACCAGATCTGTCTCCGGTGCTCTGTTTAATGTTCAAGAATCGTGAGCTATTGTAGCTCCTTTATAGCAGCGCAAAATTTTTAATTTATATTATCAGCGCTCGCTTATTTCATAGGATCAGATCTCGCCCCTCCCTTATGTTATGTTGTTTATTTTATTGCATCTGAGATCTGATCCTTCGGTCCTAACAAGTGGTATCAGAGCAGGTTGTTTTGAACGAGCATTTTTTTTAAAACACATGTGCTATCTGTTTTTAAATGCTTTAAATGATGGTTCAGTAGCACATGTTCTTTTTTAAACAAAATTTATTTATGTGCTCTGATAGTTTTTGCAAAATTTCAGCTGGTGCTTCGTTATTAAAATGATTTGAGATTATATTATAAAAGATAGGGAGAGCTATTATTAATCCTTCCTCTGCATATATAAGCTAAAGCAGAAGCACACGATCAGCTATTTCAAAATCATATCATTCATGCATACGTTTTTCCCAATTTTCGTTTCCAAAATATGTAAAATTCCTGCTGTCACGTTGTTTTTGTTGTGGCAGTGTAGGGAGAGCTTTATTTAAAATTTGCCCGGAAAACCAGTTTTCGATTCCTTTTTGATTCCCACAAAAGGGAGAGAATTGTTAGATCCTGAATCTGTTAGTTTTTAACAGAAGATATCAAAAGAAGAGCTGGAATAAGACTTGAGAAATCTGGATCAACAACTTCGACGTAATGGCTGGATTAGAAATGGAGACGTCCAAAGCTGAGCCAGCTGATCGTAATCAGGCAAAAGCTAAGTTGAACAGAGATTCTTACGTGGACATCTTCCCTTACATGGAATCCTACGTGGACAGAAATCCTTACGTGGAGTCTAGCGTGAACAAATATGCTTACGTGGATGTCCAGCTGTACTTGCTGTTAGTTGCGTCGCGTACAGAGAAGTCTGATGAAGTCTGATGGAGAAGTCTACAGGAAATGAAGAGCGAAGCCTGGAGAAGTCTGATCAGGAGTAACTATAAGAGAAGCTGGAGAAGATGGATTCAGAAGTAGAAGTATTCAGCAGTTGTGACGTCATCCAAGCTTATTGAAGATTTCAGAAGTCGTGACGTCATCAAAAGCTGGGCAGCAGTGAGATGTATCAGATCTGATACAGTAACTCAATCAGATCTGATACTGTAGCAGACCAAGAGCTGAAAATAGTAAATCGCATTTTCGGAGGCCTAAACGAAGGAATTTGGCAAAAAACAGAGGAGCTCACGGCGTAGTACTGAGTCTTGCTCGTTGGACCGTTTCGGAGGGAATAGCACAGGTCTCATGTGAAAATGGGCAAAAAACAGAGGAGCGTCACGGCGTAGTACTGAGTCTTGCTCGTTGGACCGTTTCGGAGGGAATAGCACAGGTCTCATGTGAAAATGTGATGTCTGATCAGTTGTTGAAGACAAGAGGAGCAGCTGATCAGAAGTTGAAAGCAGATGTTGATCAAAAGATAAGAAGAAAATAACATCGACCGGCTGGAGCGCTAAGGGAAAGATGGACCAGCTAGAGCAATAAGAAGTCAGGATCAGCAGTTGATACAACAGGTGGATCAGCAACCTTGACATCAGCAGAATCAGCAGTTTGAACAAAGAACAGTTATCCTACTATGAACTGAAGAGAACGATTCAGCAGTGAGCTACAGTAGATTCAGCAGTGAGCTACAGTACGCTCAGCAGTGAGCTACAGTACGTTCAGCAGTGAACAGAGGTATGTTCAGCAGTAAAGACAAGCCATATCAGATGTCGATCAGCAATGAAGAAAAGATACAAGCAGAAGCTGAATCTAAGCAAAAGCTGAATCGAAGCAAAAGCTGAATCAAAGCAGAAGCTGAATAAGACGTGATAAGAAGAGAAAGGCGAAGCAGTTGACAACATATATGAATATTTACTGGAACTTAGAAGTCAACTGCTGAGCATATTAAGATGTGAACAGAAGAGACGCAAGCAGAAGCTGATCAAAGTTCAAAAGCATATTCAGAAGAAGACAAAAGCCTGCAAAAGAAAGGACACAAGGACAATCCTGTCGGTACTTTACAGAACATCTTTCAACGGGAATAAAATTTGTGTCCAACGGATTGAATTTGAACAAAGGCTATTTAAGGGAGAAGATTTGAAGAAATCGATGATGCTGGTGTGAAAGACAAAAACAGAGTAATTACAGAGGGAAGAAAACAGGAAGATGAAGCAGTCGACCACCATTAGATAGGAGCTTATTGCAGTGTCGACTGCTGAGTCTTCATCAGCTCTTTAGGAGCATTTCTCCATTGTGTGAGATACTATTATTACGAGAGTATTTCTTACACTGTATATCTCACACATAGAGATTCATTCACATTCTTGAGAGTTGAGCAAAATGTATAGTGAATGAATCTCAAACTAAAAATGTAAAATTAGATCCCGTACAAGCACGAAGACGTTAAACTCTGTGTTTGTAGCCTTTCTCACAGAGGCGTAACACAAGTGATTGACACAGCCGAGTGCTGGTGTAGAGTCTAGGAGTTCTAGCAGCTGCAGGCTGTTGGATCGGGTCTATACACGATGTGTAGATCAAATCTTCTAGTGGATCCTTCCCGGATCGGAAGAAGGGCAGATGTAGGATATTTATATCCGAACTTCCATAAACAAACAGCAGCGTAATCTCTTAATGATTTACTGTATTTATTCCACATTCGCATTTATCAGTTAAACATTAGCACACACAAAGCAAACAGATTTCATGCAGACGCATTGCATTGTTTTAACAGAAATCTGTTTGTGCTGGGTTTTAAAATTAGGATTCAGTTCTGGTGTATTCCGCATGATTTTATTTCATTCCAGATCTGTCTCCGGTGCTCTTTGTAATGTTCAAGAAACGTGAGCTATTGTAGCTCCTTTATAGCAGCGCAAAATTTTTAATGTATATTAGCAGCGCTCGCTCCTTATTTCATAGGATCAGATCTCGCCCCTCCCTTATGTTATGTTGTTTATTTTATTGCATCTGAGATCTGATCCTTCGGTCCTAACAAGTGGTATCAGAGCAGGTTATTCTTGAACGAGCATTTTTTTTAAAACGTATGTGCTATCTGCTTTTAAATTCTTTAACTGATGGTTCAGTAGCACATGTTCTTTTTTAAACAAAATTTATTTATGTGCTCTGATAGTTTTTGCGAAATTTCAGCTGGTGCTTTGTTATTAAAATGATTTGAGCTTATATTATAAAAGATAGGGAGAGTTATTATTAATCCTTCATATGTATAAATAAGCTAAAGCAGAAGCACACTATAGCTATTTCAAAAATCATATCATTCATGCATACGGTTTTTCCCAATTTTGGTTTCCAAAATCTGTAAAATTCCCGCTGTCACTTTGTTTTTGTTGTGGCAGTGTAGGGAGAGCTTTAATTAAAATTTGTCGAGAAAACCAGTTTTCGATTCCTTTTTGATTCCAACAAAAAGGGAGAGAATTGTTAGATATTGCATCTGTTATTTGAGGTTTTGTGTAAATCAAAAAGGGAGAGATTGATGGATCTGGATAACAGATCCAGATCTGAGTTTTGAATTACACAAAACTTGTTATTGTTTTTTTAAAATTTCTACGTAGTGTACAGATTTAACAGAAGAGATCTAAAGAAGAGTTGGAATAAGACTTGAGAAATCTGGATCAACAACTTAGACGTAATGGCTGGGTTAGCAATGGAGACGTCCAAAGCTGAGCCAGCTGATCATAATCAGGCAAAAGCTAGGTTGAACAGAGATGCTTACGTGGACAGCTTCCCTTACGTGGAATCCTACGTGGACAGAAATCCTTACGTGGAGTCCAGCGTGAACAGATATGCTTACGTGGAAGTCCAGCTGTACTTGCTGTTAGTTGCGTCGCATACAGAGAAGTCTGATGAAGTCTGATGGAGAAGTCTACAGGAAATGAAGAGCGAAGTGTGGAGAAGTCTGATCAGGAGTAACTATAAGAGAAGCTGGAGAATATGGATTCAGCAGTAGAAGTATTCAGCAGTTGTGACGTCATCCAAGCTTATTGAAGATTTCAGCAGTCGTGACGTCATCAAAAGCTGGGCAGCAGTGAGATATATCAGATCTGATACAGTAACTCAATCAGATCTGATATTGTTGCAGACCAAGAGCTGAAAATAGTAAATCGCATTTTCGGAGGCCTAAACGAAGGAATTTCGCCAAAAAATAGAGGAGCTCACTGCGTAGTACTGAGTCTTGCTCGTTGGACCGTTTCGGAGGGAATAGCACAGGTCTCATGCGAAAATGTGATGTCTGATCAGTTGTTGAAGACAAGAGGAGCAGCTGATCCGAAGTTGAAAGCAGAGCTCACTGCGTAGTACTGAGTCTTGCTCGTTGGACCGTTTCGGAGGGAATAGCACAGGTCTCATGCGAAAATGTGATGTCTGATCAGTTGTTGAAGACAAGAGGAGCAGCTGATCCGAAGTTGAAAGCAGATGTTGATCAAAAGATAAGAAGAAAATAACATCGACCAGCTGGAGCGCTAAGGGAAAGATGGACCAGCTGGAGCAATAAGAAGTCAGGATCAGCAGTTGATACAACAGGTGGATCAGCAACCTTGACGTCAGCAGAATCAGCAGTTGAACAAAGAACAGTTATCCGGCTATGAACTGAAGAGAACGATTCAGCAGTGAGCTACAGTAGATTCAGCAGTAAGCTACAGTACGTTCAGCAGTGAGCTACAGTACGTTCAGCAGTGAACAGAGGTATGTTCAGCAGTAAAGACAATCCATATCAGATGTCGATCAGCAATGAAGAAAAGATACAAGCAGAAGCTGAATCTAAGCAAAAGCTGAATCGAAGCAAAAGATGAATCAAAGCAGAAGCTGAATAAGACGTGATAAGAAGAGAAAGGCGAAGCAGTTGACAACATATATGAATATTTACTGGAACTTAGAAGTCAACTGCTGAGCATATTAAGATGTGAACAGAAGATACGCAAGCAGAAGCTGATCAATGTTCAAAAGCTTATTCAGAAGAAGACAAAAGACTGCAAAAGAAAGGACACAAGGACAATCCTGTCGGTACTTTACAGAACATCTTTCAACGGGAAGAAAATTTGTGTCCAACGGATTGAATTTGAACAAAGGCTATTTAAGGGAGAAGATTTGAAGAAATCGATGATGCTGGTGTGAAAGACAAAAATAGATAAATCACAGAGGGAAGAAAACAGGAAGATGAAGCAGTCGACCACCATTAGAGAGGAGCTTATTGCAGTGTCGACTACTGAGTCTTCATCAGCTCTTTAGGAGCATTTCCCAGTTGTGTGAGATATTATTATTACGAAAGTTGTTCTTACACTGTATATCTCACACATAGAGATTCATTCACATTCTTGAGAGTTCAGCAAAATTGTATAGTGAATTAATCTCAAACCCAAAATGTAACAGATCCCGTCCAAGCACGAAGACATTAAACTCTGTGTTTGTAGCCTTTCTCATAGAGGCGTAAAACAAGTGATTGACACAGCCGAGGGCGGGTGTAGAGTCTAGGAGTTCTAGCAGCTGCTGGCTGTTGGATCGGGTCTGTACACGATGTGTAGATCAAATCTTCTAGTGGATCCTTCCCGGAGCGGAAGAAGGAGAGATGTAGGATATTTATATCCGAACTTACATAAAAAAACAGCAGCGTAATATCTTTATGAATTACTGTATTTATTCCGCATACGCATTTATCAGTTACACATTAGCACACACAAAGCAAACAGATTTCATGCAGTCGCATTGCATTGTTTTAACAGAAATCTGTTTGTGCCGGTTTTTAAAATTAGGATTCAGTTCTGCTGTATTCCGCATTATTTTATTTCCTACCAGATCTGTCTCCGGTGCTCTGTTTAATGTTCAAGAATCGTGAGCTATTGTAGCTCTTTATAGCAGCGCAAAATTTTTAATTTATATTAGCAGCGCTCGCTCCTTATTTCAAAGGATCGGATCTCGCCCCTCCCTTATGTTATGTTGTTTATTTTATTGCATCTGAGATCTGATCCTTCGGTCCTAACAAGTGGTATCAGAGCAGGTTGTTCTTGAACGAGCATTTTTTTAAAACGCATGTGCTATCTGTTTTTAAATGTTTTAACTGATGGTTCAGTAGAACATGTTCTTTTATAAACAAAATTTATTTATGTGCTCTGATAGTTTTTGCAAAATTTCAGCTGGTTCTTCGTTATTAAAATGATTTGAGCTTATATTAAAAAAGATAGGGAGAGTAATTATTAATCCTTCATCTGTATATATAAGCTAAAGCAGAAGCACACTATCAGCTATTTAAAAATCATATCATTCATGCATACGGTTTTTCCCAATTTTGGTTTCCAAAATCTGTAAGATTCATGCTGTCACGTTGTTTTTGTTGTGGCAGTGTAGGGAGAGCTTTATTTAAAATTTTTGGGGAAAACCAGTTTTTGATTCCTTTTTTATTCCCACAAAAAGGGAGAGAGTTGTTAGATCCTACATCTGTTATTTGAGGTTTTGTGTAAATCAAAAAGGGAGAGATTGATGGATCTGGATAACAGATCCAGATATGAGTTTTGAATTACACAAAACTTGTTATTGTGTTTCTAACATTTCTACGTAGTGTACAGATTTAACAGAAGAGATCTAAAGAAGAGCTGGAATAAGAATTGAGAAATCTGGATCAACAACTTAGACGTAATGGCTGGATTAGAAATGGAGACGTCCAAAGCTGAGCCAGCTGATCGTAATCAGGCAAAAGCTAAGTTGAACAGAGATGCTTACGTGGACATCTTCCCTTACGTGGAATCCTACGTGGACAGAAATCCTTACGTGGAGTCCACCGTGAACAGATATGCTTACATGGAAGTCCAGCTGTACTTGCTGTTAGTTGCGTCGCGTACAGAGAAGTCTGATGAATTCTTATGGAGAAGTCTACAGGAAATGAAGAGCGAAGTCTGGAGAAGTCTGATCAGGAGTAACTATATGAGAAGCTGGAGAAGATGGATTCAGCAGTAGAAGTATTCAGCAGTTGTGACGTCATCCAAGCTTATTGAAGATTTCAGCAGTCGTGACGTCATCAAAAGCTGGGC
>KQ986600.1:43902-56439 GCA_001598015.1 Dorcoceras hygrometricum
CTCAGTGGTTGAATCTGCGATGGTGTCTTTCTTGGAACTCTTCCAAGAGACAGCACCACCATTGAGCATGAATACAAATCCAGAGGTTGATTTCGAATCATCCACGTCACACTGGAAGCTAGAATCAGTGTAGCCTTCCAGTTTCAGTTCACCACCCCCATAGACCATGAACATATTCTTAGTCCTTCGTAAGTACTTAAGAATATCCTTCACGGCCTTCCAATGCAATTGGCCGGGGTTGGCCTGGTAGCGGCTCGTGACACTCAGAGCATATGCGACATCCGGTCTAGTCGAGATCATGCCATACATAATACTACCTATAGCCGAGGCATATGGTACACGTGCCATACTCTCTATCTCTTCATCAGTCTTTGGACACATAGACTTGGATAGAGTGACCCCGTGGCACATAGGTAGGTGTCCTCTCTTGGACTCTTCCATAGAGAACCTCTTAAGTATGGTATCGATGTAGGTAGCTTGGGTGAGTCCGAGCATCCGTTTAGGTCTATCCCGATAGATCTGTATTCCAAGAATATAAGATGCTTCACCCATGTCCTTCATCGAAAATCTACTAGACAACCATACTTTAGTTGACTGCAGCATTCCTACATCATTCCCAATGAGTAGAATGTCGTCAACGTAAAGTACGAGGAATGTCACAACGCTTCTAACTACCTTTTTATAGACACATGGCTCCTCGGGATTCTTGATGAAACCAAATTCCTTAATTGTTTCATCGAATCTCAGGTTCCAACTTCGCGATGCTTGTTTGAGATCGTAGATCGATCTCTGAAGCTTGCATACCTTATGCTCGCTTCCAACAGATGTGAAACCCTCAGGCTGCATCATATAGATCTCTTCCTTAATGTTTCCATTAAGGAACGTAGTTTTCACATCCATTTGCCATATCTCATAGTCGTACCATGCGGCTATGGCTAACAATATTCTAATTGACTTGAACCTTGCGACGGGCGAGAAGGTTTCATCATAGTCAACACCTTGCCTTTGAGTGTAACCTTTCGCGACTAGTCGTGCCTTGTAGGTCATTACCTTACCATCAGGCCCAAGTTTCCTCTTGTATACCCATTTGCACCCAATAGGAACAATTCCTTCGGGAGGATTAACAAGAGTCCAAACTTGGTTAGCATGCATTGAGTCAAACTCAGACTGCATTGCTTCAAGCCATAAGTTAGAATCAGCATCGGAAATTGCCTCCTTGAAAGTTCTTGGATCAGATCCAACAACTTGATCACTTTGATCATCTTCAAGGAGAAAACCATATCTCTCAGGATCCCTAGGAATCCTTTCGGATCTCCTAGGTGCGACCATTTCTGGTATTGGCTCTGTAGGTGCAGGAGACTCACTTGGTACTTCGATTGGATCTCGAACCTCTTCGAGTTCTACTATTTTGCCTTTTCTATCAAGTAGAAGTTCCCTTTCCATAAAGGTGGCATTCCTCGAAACAAACACTTTTGTTTCGCTCGGATAGTAGAAGTAGTATCCAATGGAATTCTTTGGATACCCAATGAAGTAGCATAAGATGGATCTCATATCCAGCTTATCTCCCACTGTCTGCTTCACGTAAGCAGGACATCCCCAAATCCTCATAAATGAGTACTTGGGTGGTTTGCCCATCCATATCTCATACGGAGTCTTATCCACCGCCTTGGTGTGGACATTGTTCAACAACATTACCGCCGTTTCGAGCGCATAGCCCCAAAACGAGTTAGGAAGCTCAGTGAAGCTCATCATTGATCGAACCATGTCCAACAAGGTCCGATTACGATGCTCCGCTACACCATTGAGCTGTGGTGTGGCAGGAGGGGTCCACTGTGAGAGAATCACATTCTCTTTCAGATAGTCTTGAAACTCAGTACTTAAGTATTCACCACCTCGATCAGATCGAAGTGCCTTAATACTTTTGCCTAACTAATTTTCTACTTCAGCCTTGAATTCCTTGAACCTTTCAAAGGATTCAGACTTGTACTTCATCAAGTACAAGTACCCGTACCTAGAGTCGGTAGGGAGTTGATGTCTGACAGATCAAACAAGTCACTCCTAACTAGCTTGTTCATCCTACTTAGGGAAATGTGACCTATCCTAGCGTGCCAAAGTTGTGCTGGGTTCAAGTTATCGTGTTTTCGTTTAATTGTTGTTGTGTGTGCTTCGACATCGCGAGTTGGAACGTCTTTTAATTTTAAGGTGTATAAATCGTTTTCGCGTTCCCCAATTCCAATTAAACATTCATTCTTGTAAATATTGCAAATCGAATTAGCAAACATACAAGAATATCCATCTCTATCAAGCATAGGAATATAAATAATGTTTTTAATCAATTCAGAAACAAATAAAACGTCTCGTAACAACAACTTAAAATCTGAAGACAGAAATAAATAAACATCTCCTATAGCTATCGCAGCAACTCTTGCTCCATTGCCAAGCCTCAAGTGGGTCTCACCCTCTCTCAGACGTCGGCTTCTTGTTATCACCTGCAAATCATTGCAGATGTGAGATCCACATCCGGTATCAAGTACCCAAGAAGTCGAATTAAGAGATATATTTATTTCAATATAGAACAAACCTTTTGCAGTTCGCAACTGCTCGAGGTACTCCTTGCAGTTCCTCCTCCAATGCCCAGCCTTGTGGCAGTGGTGGCAAACATCCTCATGCTTGTTTGGTTTGGAAGACCTTGCCTTTAGCTTCTTGGCGGACTTTTCCTCCTTTGCAGGATCATAACGGTTCTTGCTCTTGCGTCTGGGCCCTTTCTTCGCAGAGGAAGAAGAACCCAGAAGGAGGACGGGTTTGTCCTTCTTTATGGTCCCCTCAAACACTACAAGCATGTTAACCACCTCTTCAAGGGTGGCTTCCAGCTTGTTTATGTTGAAGTTGACCACAAAGGGTTCAAATGCAGCAGGCAGCGAGAGGAGAAGTACATCCACAGACAGCTCGTGTGGAAGTGCGATATCAAGGCCCGACAGCTTTTCAACGAGCCCAATCATACAAACCCCATGCTCGCGGACCGAAGTCCCATCGCGCATGCGGCTCGTCATCAGCTCCTTGACAGCCGTGAACCTCTCATGTCAAGAGTTCTCCCCGTACAGCTCTTTGAGATGATGAAGTATGTCAGCAGCATACTTCGTCTTCTCAAAACGCCGTTGCATTTCATTGGACATCGATGCCATCACATAGCATCGAGCTTTAACCTCGTCGTCCCACCATTGTTTAAGCGTTACCAGCTCCTCAGGGCTGATATCGGCAGGGGCAAACTTCGGAGCACTCTTCTCTATCGCATAGAGAAGTTTCTCCGAAGCCAATACAAGATTGAGGTTGCGGAGCCAGTCTTGGTAGTTCAGACCGGTGAACTTGTTGCTATCTAGTATAGCAGCGAGCGGGTTTTTCATCGAAACAATTTTATAGGCAGTTATACTGAGAGGAAAACGGACATACATCACTAACTATATAAGATATAAGCTAAGACATAAAACATGGTCGTTAAGTTTTATGAATTACCCTCCCACTATTTTAACGATTTCACCACCCTCTAATGAAATCGAGAAAACAGGTTTCTTTAGTGGGTACACGGAGCCCAATCAAACGATCATGGAACCGAATAATATCAGCCATCCATGACCCCCAAAAGGTAGTTTCCGATTGCAGCAGGTGCAACCTCCATGTATTCACCTCACGTCCAGTAAGGGCCCAATAATATGACGCCGTTTACTATCACGTGTCAAGATTGACCCATCAATTTTGAGTCGTGAAGGACGGTGCCCTTAACGTCCCCAATAATATGAGCCAACGTTAAAGGGAGTTCCAACCAACTCACAACAGTTGTGAATGGCGTGGCAGCTTTCCGGCATACATGACCCCCTCAATAATATGAGCCGATCCATGTATACGGGTAGCATCGACGTACACCCATTGTTGATGGAAGGTAGGGTTAATTTAAACATTTTTAAATACCCTTTAGTTTATCAAATAAACATTTATCTTGATATAAGTTTTAAATCAAATTTAAAACGAGGGATTTCATTTTTGAAAAATTTTGGTCTCATGCATATTTAAATCAAATTTAAAACATGCAACATGCGGATTCAATAAGTCTATATATCAACATATATAAAGTAACATTGGGATGATCGATCGCGAGAGCTATGCGGTCCGTGGTTGCCAGCCACGGACCTGGGTCCAATCCTAGGGGTAATGCAATATGCAATGCAATCCTATTACAAAGCTTTCCGGTTTTACAGATCTTCGGTCTTCAATATCTTGATCGTCATCGTTCACCGTCTTCGTATGTCCTCCCACTAAATCTAGTAATTTACATTTAAATTTACTATGACAAATAAGGGATACATTTATCAAGGGGTGGGAGCGGGCCACAAACAGGCCCACTTTAAATGATAATCAAATATTAATAAACCGAAATCATATAAAACCTATTGCATACACCTAACACATTGGGCACGACTCTCGATCACCCCAATCATGCAATTAATCTAATTAACATGCATAATTTAAATAATCTAATTATTTATCGTAAAATCATATTCTAATTACGAAATCGTATTTTATAATAAAACCGCATTTTGCCGATAAAAAACAAATTTTAATCAACAAAATCATATTTCATTACAAAATCATATTTCATAATTAAATTCACAGTTTACTAATTTTAATTGTATCATATTGGGCTTAAAACAATTCTAGGCCCAAAAACTTAAAATTTCAAAATCGACCAAAACCGGCCCGATATCGCATACCGGCCCGAAAACTTCACGGGCTGCCCGGGACAGGCCCGAACCAAACCCTAGAAGAAATCAGACCAGCCGTCACGACGTCGCCGGAGACTCTCCGGAGCGGCGGCCGGCCGGCGGCCGCCACCACGAAAAAACTCGTGCGGCGCAAGGGCGCGCGCGCGGCCGCTACAAGAGCGGCGCTTCATGCGCGAGCGTGCGCCATCGTCGGCGCACATCGGTCGGCCAACGACCAGCCCGTGGCGCCACGTCTCCAGCCTTCGTCGCAGCATCGTGCCGACCAGCGTAGCGCGCAGCGGCGCCCCAACATCGCGCAACACCTCGCGACCCGCGGCGGTCCTCCTCGCTTCAATCGTGCGGCCAGCGAACGGTAGTTGCGCGACCAGCGCGCGTCGTGCGGACGAGGAGGGGCGGCCACTCTCGGCCGCCTCATGCGCAATGGTTGCGCGATGTCTCGCGCTGGAAAAGGGCTGTGACGCGAGGCCAGCGCGCAAGTCACCCGCCTCATGTGCGTGAGTGATGGGGCGCCGCCGCACACGGCGGCGGCCCGGCAGTCCGTGACAAAAACTTGATTTTTCGATCTTAAAATTAAGAGATCAGATACAATTATGGCAATTCGTATTGATCATATCCGAAAAACACTGGCTCTGATACCACTGTTGTGGATCCGTATCACGCCCCCCGGATAGGCAGCGGGAGAACAGAAAATAAACAGCCGGGAGACGATCAACACGAGTAATAACAAAACAATTGTCATACATAGGGTGTTCAAAAACACTACCTTGCTGGCACTTGTGCCTGGCTCCAACCGTAGTTACAATAACGTCGGCTCTTCACGGTAGATTGTGGTAGATATCGCCAATCCGGTCCACGACCGGATACGAGACTCCTTCATCACCCTGCACTAGAAGGCGTGACGAGATCTGCGCTGATGGATTCTCCTCGTCGAATTGGCCGAAAACAAATTTCCGGCGAAGAGGGCGGCGGCGGCGGCGGCGCACGGCTGCGGCTGCGGCGGCGGCTATTGAGGAGAGGAGGGGCGGCTACTTGCTAGGTTTAGGGTTTGTCTTATTGAATTCTAGGTTTAGGCTTAATTAAATAAGCTTAAGTGTTGGACTTGGACCGGCCCAACGGGCCCGGGTCCAACGATGAACATTCAGTTCATCTCCAGCACCGAGACTTCATTGTAACTCCGATCGCCGATCAGATCGGATCGATCGATTCTGTTTCCAAAACTGAACGCTATGATATCGGCGGCGGCGGCGGCGCACGGCTGCGGCTGCGGCGGCGGCTATTGAGGAGAGGAGGGGCGGCTACTTGCTAGGTTTAGGGTTTGTCTTATTGAATTCTAGGTTTAGGCTTAATTAAATAAGCTTAAGTGTTGGACTTGGACCGGCCCAACGGGCCCGGGTCCAACGATGAACATTCAGTTCATCTCCAGCACCGAGACTTCATTGTAACTCCGATCGCCGATCAGATCGGATCGATCGATTCTGTTTCCAAAACTGAACGCTATGATATGAAAAACCGTTTTTCAGAACCCCAGTGCAAAATGACCGTTTTGCCCCTCAACAGCGGGAAACCTCGGTTTGACCCCTGTTGACTTTTAGGAAGTCGCACTCCCCAAAATCCTCTTCTCGTGCTCAACACATTGAGCTGAGTATTCGTGCGGGAATCTCGAATCCAGTACTTGTGTGACCCTCAATGGTTTAGGGATACAACTAGCCGTGGGCCCACAACCATTGTGGCTCCGGAATCACAATTCCGGACTTGCCCAACGGATCATGGTAAGAGCGTCTAGCAACATCGCCCCATGATCCCCTAGGTATCACTGATAGTGCCTGAAAGAAACAGTTGGTCGTGGTTAGCGTACAGTACGGTCCTTTCAATCCATATATCCCGATCAGATCAACGACCACTGGTAAATCGAGAGTCGCTATAGATCCGATAGCTATGCATACATCTTGGAGATCAAATAGTTACATCGCGAGTGTAACTAGGTAAACACATTTACCTAAAACACTTCTAGTACTCTGGCCTGAGATTCATACACTATTATCCCCTCAGATAGCATAGGATATCCACGCATGTCTGCGAGCGATGAATCCTCGACAACGATGCATCGACTCCTACATGCATCGGGGTCTCACCCAATCCCGACGCCTTATGACCCCAAGTGAGTCGGCAAACGGGTCAAAGTGAGACGCCTATCATGTAGAGTCTCAATGAAGTTTCGAGTCGTGAGGACTAATCAGTACAACCAAGACCTCGGACTTATCCACTCGACAAATGGTAACCACTTGGAAAGTTCGAAGGAGGGTAGTTCGATAGATCACCAGGTCACTATCTATCTGCATGCTCAGAACATCACAATGTTCCCTACCAATGAAACATGGTACTTCGCATCGCAGATACTAGTCTCGAACTCGGGCGGCATTATCCTCATTTTGACGGCCCAATTGACTAGGAACATGTTCAGAATACACAGCGACTATTAGATGTATTTCATGATAGCCGTCATACCCACTATCACATCTAACATACGCTTTAGTGCATTCTATGTCTTTATTCAACGCAATTGTAAATCATCATACATACAATGAATATACTCATTGACAGGATCATCACCTGCACCATTTTAACCTAGTGAGCCTAGAGGGTCAGCATGCTCTATCGTAATACATAAGAAAGTACATACTAATAAAATCTCATGCAAGCACACACTTGTACTAAAATAGCGTTAAAAACATGAATGCGTGCATGATCTTAAAACATTTCTTCATACATTTCATATCGTACATACGTAACATAAACATACATAAGGCATGACGTAACGTAACATGAAAAACGTATGAGTCGTATCCGTGAATGTGAGCGGGCGTGTGACTGATCAGTCGAAATAACCAACGTACGTGGCAGTGTGTTCACCCGACCTCAAGCCGGGATCCTTATATGTCACACCTCTATGCTTGCCACTTCACCATGATCTCAACACATGGATCCATAGACTCATAATCATACATTAAAACAGGGGATCCCCGGGCCCGGATACCCGGCTAGCTCCCATCATTAAACTTTGCCACATCACTTCAATCCCTCGGGTTTTATCTTGAAATAGACATGCCTGATCGTTTCATGAAATCTCATGATGCGTGCATTTCTTAAAATCATGCCATTTAAAAGTTAGCCCGTTAATATATAATTAATTCTTTCCTTTAAAACATTTACGTACATAACATACTACATATATGATTAATTATACATTTACGGGCTTCTACATTTTTATACTTTGGTCAAGGATTGATCCCGGGGCCTGGCTCACTAATACTAGGCTAAACAACGCTCCTTACAGACTCGATGAAACGAATGTTCATCCCCTTTAAACATTTTGCCTAATTTTAATTAAATATGGTATTATGAAAATCAAGGCTAATTTTGGCCACTTAAAATCAATTTTGACTTCTTAAAATCAATTTGGACTTATAAAAATCGATTTTGACCTTTAAAATCAATTCAAATCAATTTTGACCTCAAAAGCCGATTTTGACCAAAATACCGATTATGACCAAATTAAATCCCAAAAATTTATTTTTGACTCCAATAAAATCCTAAAGCCATAATTTTGACTAAAAACATAAAATTAGGCATAACTAAAATTATTTAAAAGGTTTGACTCAATTTTGAAACTTCTGGATATTTTCTTTAAAATTGGACCTTCGATACATTAATAAAAATAACAGGTCAAAAATTTAAAATAACTTGATCCCATTTTAAAATATTTGACTCGGGACCCGAAGAACCGATCTAGTCCAACCGAACCAGCCGAAACCGGTTCACTTAGACCGAACCAATTCTCCAAAAATAAACCTAGACCAAAACACACACCTAAGCAGCCGTCGCCACGACCAGCCTCTGGTTTTTGCATTCGTTATCCCTGATCCTGACACCACTGTCGGAGCCCTTCCGGCTGGACCACTCCCAGGTCCATACGGTTCAAACTAGACCAACCTTGGCTCAAACTGTTGGCTAACCAGGTAGAACTAGTCGCTGAAAGTGGACGCTCCAGCCATGCTGCCCCGTCGCGACCACCTGATGGTATTTGCATTCGTTCTACCTTCTCCGGCCACCAATGCCGGAGCCCTTCCGATTGGATCACCCCCAGGTCCATGCGGTTCTAACCTGGCCGACCTTACCTCAAACCATGGACCGACCAGGGAGAACGAACCTCTGCAAGTGGACGCACCATCCCAGCGGCGCGATGCGCCACTCACGACTTCTACTGCGTGATGTGGTTCGCCCGAACCCTTAGAAACTATCCTCCCTTGATCTAGACCACCAAGAGTCCCTTAGGAACCCCTAGAACTAAGCCAACACCCCTGGAAATTTCCATGACCGAAGCCTCAAGAGAAGAAAGCGTAACATGTCAAAAATCGTGAGTCTCATGCATGAACTATGAACATAGAGGTAAATATCCGAGGCATAAACACAATATTCATGCATAATTTTCATAAACAGGTTATTATGATTTAAATGGTGAGCAAAGAAATTGATATCACATGCCTGGGTTGAAGGAAACGTGGATCTGCGAGGTACGAACGTTGTAGACGCGAGATCGGGGCGCAACCGGCTATGGATCACCAAGCTCCTTCTATGGCTGGAATTTTCAAAATTTTATGTGTGTGTGGAGGGGAGAAGACGGCTGGTGCATGTATTGGAGGCTAGGTTTGAATCTAATTTGTGTTTAAGAAATAATGAGTGTGCCTATAATGACCCTTCTTGTTTTAATGATGAAAAATACAAGCATGCCTCTCTACTTAAATAAAAAGGTGTTTAAAAACTCATACTTGGGATTTAATAATTATAAAGTTTTGAAATCTAGGCCTCCTAAAATTTCAAAGTGCCTTAAAACTCAAATACCAACCCGTAACGGGTTCCCCTCCAAAATAATTATAAAAATCCAAATTTTCAAATATATTTGCTTAAAATAAAATAAATTCATTCTCAAAATCTCATAACTTGAAAATCTCAATTATCTTTATTCCGGTCGATCCTAATCTCGTCCACACGTCCATAGCTCAAGTAGGCTGAAAAATAGCATATGCATACCATGCAGCATAAAATGATAAATAAATCATATAATAAGGCATGTAATCATCTAAAAATATTTTCCCCCTAGTCATGCACTCATTTCTACGTAATCTAGATATCGTGATGTTACATTTTAAAACTTCCAATGTGCCTCGGGAGCGGGATCCGGATCCGCCGCTGAGCCAACAGTGGTATCAGAGCTTTGGCTCGGATTTGTCAATACACCATTCTGCCGGATTGCATCAAAAATCTCGTTTTTCAAAAAAAAAAAAATTTCCTGCCGTATGCCGTGCACGCCTGCCGCTCTCATATAGCGCATGCATTGCGGGGGCCGCGCGTGCATCCTTCGCGCACGTTGCCGTGGCCATTGTGCGCCTGTCGCGCACGCCCCGCGTGCACATACCGGCGGGTGTTGCGCCTGCTGGCCGGTACACGTGCACGCACATCACGCACGCTTGTGCGCGCACCCGCCGCCCCTCCTGCACGAGCTGGTCGCGCAGGTGGCCGCTCCCCGTTCACGCACATTGCGCACAGGGACGCGCACGACGTGCAACACCTGTGCGGGCAGCACGGGCGGTGCCAGGGCGGAGATGCGGCGGCGGAATTTGAATCATTGGGTTTTTTCCGGGCCTGTCTCGGGGAGCCTGAGGGGTTTTTGGCCGATACTTGCTATTGGGCTTTTTGGTTGTACCAAAATTAATTTTTGAAAATTTTTAGATATTGGACCTAAATTGTTTTAAACCCAAAATTGATGCAATTAAAAATTACAAAATAAGATTTTATTTATAAAATATGATTTTATATTTAAAATATTATTTTGTTTGATAAAATCAAATTTGATTTGATTATTTTATTTATGTCAATTAATTGGATTAATTGAATAGATAATGTTTTGGATTATCGAGAGTCATGCCCAATGTGTTAGGTGTATGCTAGGTTTTATATTTCTTGGTTGTAATATTGTTGAATTCATATCAAAATGGGCCTGGTTTATGGCTCGTTCCTGTTGGGGATCCGGATCCGCCCCCCGGCTAGGCAGCGGAAGAACAAGAAACAGGTGCCGGGAGGCGATCAATACGAAACAGTCAAAACAAATTACGACATTCATAGGATGTTTAAGCGGGTTACCTCGCTGGCACTTGTGCCTGGCTCCAACCGGTATTACAATAATCCGACTCTTCTCGGTAGATTGCGGTAGTTTACGCCAATCCGGTCCACGACCAGATCCGAGACTCCTTCGTCAGGCTTCACTAGAAGCCCTGACGAGATCAGCATGAACGGATTCTCCTCGTCGAATTGGCCGGAAACAATTTTCCGGCGAAGACGGCGGCGGCGGCGGCGGCGCGTGGAGGCGGCGGCGGCGGCGGGAGTTGAGAGGAAGGAGGCGACGGCTTTTGCTTAGGGTTTAGGGTTATGTTGTGTAGAGTTTCAAGTGTAATTATGAAGTCTATTAATCATAATTAAATAGAGTGTTGGACTTGGACCGGCCCAACGGGCCCGGGTCCAACAATGAACATTCAGTTCATCTCCAACACCGAGACTTCATCGTAACTCCGATCGCCGATCAGATCGGACCGATCGATTAAGTTTCCAAAACTGAATAATATGATATGAAAAACCATTTTTCAGAACCCTAGTGCAAAAAGACCGTTTTGCCCCTCAACAGCGGGAAACCCCGGTTTGACCCCTGTTGACTTTTAGGAAGTCGCAATTCCCGAAATCCTCTTCTCGTGCTCAACACATTGAGCTGAGTATCCGTGCGGGAATCTCGAATCTAGTACTTGTGTGACCCTCAATGGTTCAGGGATACAGCTAGCCGTGGGCCCACAACCATTGTGGCTCCGGAATCACAATTCCGGACCTGCACAACGGATCATGGTAAAGCGTCTAGCAACATCGCCCCATGATCCCCTAGGTATCACTGATAGTGCCTGCAAGAACCAGTCGGTCGTGGTTAGCGTACAGTACGGTCCTTTCATTCCATATATCACGATCAGATCAACGACCATTGGTAAATCGAGAGTCGCTATAGATCCGATAGCTATGCATACATCTTGGAGAGCAGAATAGTGACATCCCGAGTGTAACTAGGTAAACACATTTACCTAAAACACTTCTAGTACTCTGGCCAGAGATTTATACACTATTATCCCCTCAGATAGCATAGGATATCCACGCATGTCTGCGAGCGGTGAATCCTCGACAACGATGCATCGACTCCTACATGCATCGGGGTCTCACCCAATCCCGACGCCTGGTGAACCCAAATGAGTCGGCAAACGGGTCAAAGTGAGACGCCTATCATGTAGAGTCTCAATGACGTTTCGAGTCGTGAGGACTAATCAGTACAACCAAGACCTCGGACTTATCCACTCGACAAATGGTAACCACTTGGAAAGTTCGAAGGAGGGTAGTTCGATAGATCACCAGGTCACTATCTATCTACATGCTCAGAACATCACAATGTTCCCTACCAATGAAACATGGTACTTCGCATCGCAGATACTAGTCTCGAACTCGGGCGGCCTTATCCTCATTTTGACGGCCCAATCGACTAGGAACATGTTCAGAATACACAGCGACTATTAGATGTGTTTCATGATAGCCGTCATACCCACTATCACATCTAACATACGCTTTAGTGTATTCTAGGTCTTTACTCAACGCAATTGTAAATCATTACATACATAAT